>VZRM01008916.1:863925-919775 GCA_013397955.1 Grantiella picta | reverse complement strand
CCCCAAAAAACTAAACCAAAAAAATCCCAAAAACACCAAACAAAAAAACTAAACCAAAACAAAAAACCTCCCAAAACCAACCAAACAAAAAACAAAAAAACCCCCAAATCTAAAACAAAAAACCCCCAGAAAACAAACAAAAAAAGCCAAAAAACCAACAACACAACAAACCAAAACACCCCAAAACCACAAAAAACTAAAACAAAACCAAAAAAGCCAAAACAAAAAAAAATCCCCAAAAACCAAACAAGCAAAAAACCCAAAAACAAATAAAGCCAGAACAAAAAACCACAAAAAACCAACAAAGAAAAAAACTCCAAAGAACAAAAACAAAACAAAAACCCCCAAAAAATGAACAAACAAAAACCCCCAAAAACTAAACAAAGAAACGAACAAACAAACAAACCTCAAACAAAAAAACCCCAACAAAACAAACAAAAACCAACCCCCCCCAATTTCTGCAAAGTAAAAAAGGAATTCTGGGCAAACAGAGGCATCCCCCTGTTCATCAATGAGTTACTCCCTGCTGAACAGGCATCCCCAGCTCTCTGAGTGTGTCATGTATGTTCTGGCTTTACTTGGTCACTGAGGATGGCAGGATGCCTGCAATTTTGTTCTGCTTGCCCATGGAAAACAATGTGACATATTTGTGTAGACCTCTCTTTAAAGCTGTTTAAAGTGTTATTCAAAAAAGGAGATTATATTCACATCATGCTGCTTCTTTCAGGCTGGATCTGCTATGTTTATGGCAAGATGGATAATGTGGAATTTTAGTGCTGTGTTGGGAAGCAGATAAAGGTTGAAGTTTGTAGTTTACTAGAAACTACATATATCACACTGAAGACACTGAGCTTCATCATTAAACCAATTAAAGCAAATAAAATGTGAGCTGTGTCTCACACGTGGAACCAATCTCTGCTGGCTTTGTGGTTCTTTTTTAATGTGGTGCATTTATTTCAGAGATTTCTATACATGTGTTCTTTTAGTCTTTGTTTTAGGCCTGTATGTGTATTGAGAAGGTGGCCAAAAGTGCACTTCAGAGTTTGTGAAGCATTATAGTATTTTGGAAACCTTTTTAAAGCTTTCTAACTAATGTATTGTTACTAATGGATTTTCACAGTGCCAAGTCCAGAATGATTCCTTTTTGCACTGGGTGCTTTCTGATCCTGCTGGGAAAATACCTTCAAAATTATGGCAAGAAGCAAATGGAATGAGTGAAGACTCGTTCATCATCCATTTACCAAATACATATAAATAAAAAACAGCATAATTTATGAATTTCCAAATGATTGTTTTCTGGTGTGCTATATAATTATAATAAGGAATTAATAGTTGCAGATGTTTTTTAGATATCATACTTGGGCATCGATGTTTGAGAACAGGAGAAAATGTGGGGTCAGCGTGGGAGAGCAACAAAATAATCCCCTAGACTTCATTAGCGGAAAGCAGTTTTTACTTCTTGGAAAAGTTCATTTTTTTTCCTCAGACAGAAAATTCTGTGTTTCAGATGAAGACGCAGCACTTGTTCCAGTTGTGAGTGTATGGAATTAAGTTTGTTTATCTGAGCATCTGGAAACATCTTGTCTATACTCGACACGTATAGACATTTAATATGGCTCATTTCATCTTTGAAGCATCAGATTAGAAATTACTGAAGAGAATCAATTTGGAGCAAAAATGCGAACACACATTTTCAAATGTAATGATTTTTTTAATGTTACATAATATTATAACAGGCTAGAAAACGTAAAATGGAGTATCAGAAGTTCTGCTTATTGAAGCCGAACTTTTGTATGTTTGTAAATGATTTTTAATTTGTTTTACGTAGTAGAGTATGTTTTACACAGCAGATCCTGATTTGATAGGGCAAAGTAGGATGGTGGCATTACCACTGTGGACAGCCTCCCTGCCCCTCACTCCATTCCCCCCAAATGTTATTTATGACCTTCATGGATTTCTGATCCAGAACAAAAAGGGACCCAAAAGCCTCACTGCATCCGTGGTTGTGTTCTGAGCAATCCCAGAGGAGGGAGCATAACTTGAGGGTGGTTAATGGGAGAGAGCAATATCTTTACATGACTGTTTCTCTCTGTGTCTCAGTTTAGAGACAAATTTTGGGAGAAAACACTCTGGAATGAGTGTTTCCTCTGAGAAAAGGGTTTTAGGGGAAAAAAACCAAACAACCAACTGTTTTATTTGACAAACAAGGTGCCTGCATGGCACGAGAGAAAATGACTGTTAGATATTGAACCATCAGAACTTTATCCCCCATGCACACAGCCCTACCCACAGAAAAACAAACAAACCCAAAATGCCAGGGGAAGGGAGAAAGAAACTCTGCCAAGCAAGTGGCGAGAAGGAACAAAATGACAGACGGCTTTGTCTCAGGGGAAGAAGAAAAAGATCCACACAGCATCTTGGGGAAGGAAAAAACCAAACAGGAACCTGGTGAAATTCCCATGTTGGTCACCTCGCTGCAGACTAAGCTGGTGGACTTAGAGTCCTTCTTTCCATTGGTTCAGCTTTTCCTGAGGTCTGGGGCCTGATGAAGTTGGCATTTCTCCACAGGTTGCAAACTGTCTCCCCAGGGATGGTCTGATTTCAAACCAAAAAGCAAGGCGAAGAGTCCAAGAAGAAACAACAAAAGCCACTGAAGACTTGCTGCTGCAGTTCAGGGAAAAGCTTCTTGCCTAAACTCACAAGAACTAAGCTGGCTAAAAGCATCTCTGTAACCTATCCATGCCACAATCTGAGCACAGCAGAAGTGAGAGCTTCTGCACCCAGCCCCTGCCAGAATTCCCCTGGCTCCTGCCCCTGTCCAGGACCTAGCTTAAAGCTCCAGGACCCATTTCTGGGCATAGAGCAGATGATCAGGAATAGGGTATCATCATAAAATCACCCCAAGACACTCTGTCATTATTCTACAGCTTCTCATGCCCTACTCCCCTTACTTTTCTATTAGTCTGCATGAAATGAATAATGTTATTCTAACAAGGCTTTCTTAGTAAAGCTATAGGCCTTTGCAGTGAGATGCAGCATGGAATATGTAGATTTGCATTTGCTTCCTGTTGGTAGCACGTAGAAAAGGAACTCGAATTTGTCATAGGAAAGTATCACATGTGGTAAATCTGTACTGCTCAAACTTATTTTTCAGATGTTTCCTGAGAATCACTGTTGAAGTATGAAAAAGGGGTTGGATTTGGGGCATGTAGAAGTAATAGATTAGAGTTGTACCATGAAATGTAGATAGATGGGGTGTGTCTGCTTTGCATTCCTACGCAGTGATTGTCTGTGTCATTATGTATTAATACACATAATTAATTATACATATAATTAAAATCATTCAACTATCGAAATTTCCTCACATTTCTTTCCTGTTCCTACCACATTTATTGTTGTGTTTTTCCTAGTTCTCATATGCAAAGTATTTTATGGAAACTTGGAGAGCATCCATTAGCATGAAATGTTTACATCAAGCAAGTATATTAGCTGAGCTACCTTTCTTACACTGTCACGTGGCAAATGTTTGGGGTTTTAAAATGCAACTATTTGCTGAACTCAAGTGAAATAGTCGAGTTATGTTGCCACTCATCTTGCTGGCAACTCCCATCAGCCATATCCTAAGCCACATTTTGGGAGTGGTTGCAGACTAATGTTTTCAATTGAGTCAAATATCCAATTTTATTTTTAAAAGTAATCATATATTACACATTAAACACGCCAAGAGTATGCAAACCTTTATCCTCCATTGCTAAACAGTGTTCTATTTCTCTTCAAGTCAAATTAGCTGAAATACCACTTCACTTTGCACCCTTTTTTTTCTGCCTTACATGCTTTGTCATGCCTTGGTGAAATTTTCCTTGCCTTGTTTCATTTGCCACAGGTCTCTTAGCAGTCAGTATTTCTTCTGACTGCTGATGTTTTTCCTTCAGACTGATTTCTGGTTTTCAGCACATGCTCCCATGTAACTCCTTTAGTTCTCTCCATTTTGGGCATCTTTGCTTTGAGTTCCTAAAACACTTGGGGAGTGACAAACACTGAGAAGTGAAGATTACCCGCACTTGCCATTTGAGTCAGAAGCTGGTGTGAGTACTTAAGAGGGAGCTTTGTTGACAAATGAGATATTTTCCCTGTTGTTTGGAAAACTCAGCAAGTCTGTGCTAATATACCATTTATCTTGAAGGAGAGCCCGCCAAGACCTAAAAGGCCTGGTAAAGTGCTTACCAATAATTTATTTGAGGAGTAAGCAAATATACATTAAGTCTTTGTATTGTGCATTCAGTAGGTGCTTTTCTAATAAAAGGAAACAAACAAATCATGGTAATGTTCCTCAGATACCTGGGCCAAACAATTGGCTGTATTTGTGGCTTTTTTTCCCTCTTTAGGGGGTCAGTCAGTAATGGTAACATATCAGTCGGTTAATCTTAAAGTCAGATGCAAGGCAAATGTATTATATATCATCTCTGCTGTTATGATTTGGATCTTCTAAGTGCTAGAGGACAGGTGAAGGCAGACAGCTTTGAAGGGTCCAAAACCCCCATAAGCAATTTGTTTCCTACCTGTTACACTTTTCCCAAACTGTTGTTGATCATTGTTTTGAAGGATTAATCAATAAGTCCCTGTTGACTTGGGTCCCAAAGGGAACCAAGTGACTGGAGCTGAGGTTTCTTTTTGAGTGGGTTTATTAATTTCCATATGGGATAGCATGGGTTGGATAAACGTAGCTATTGGTCTTGTAATTTTTAATTGTTACTCATTGAATGGTTGACTGGTTTTGCCTCACATCCAGCATGTTTATTCAGTAGCTTTTATAGCAAAACAATGAAAAAAGGTGAGACATCATCATAAATTGGGAATATGTAGTAAATTGTTAGCGGGAATTTCTCTCTGTACCAGAGGTGTGTTCTTTACCTCTCTAGGCATTTCTGTTGGCCTTAATTCAATTCACTGTTTACTATCCTGCTTAGTCACTTCATTTAAATGGGAAAGTTAGGGTGCTCATGTTGAGATGAAATCCCTTCCATATGGGAGTATAAATTCAGTTGTTAGAGTATTTTTTTTAAACTGGTTTAAATCAAACTTAATCCCAGTTTTCGGGTGACTGAAACATGTCTTTTTTGCTAATTTGAGGTTGTCTGTAACAATCTTGTGGAAATTTCTGCAGCTGTTGTATTGAAGCCTGTGGGTTTTCTTATTAGAAAACTATGAAATAATCTCAAAAATTCACAGAAAATATTATGGACTTGGCCATAATATAAATGTACCATATATTAATTAAATGTTCTTTTCCCCCCTGGTATTCCACTTCCCTTCTTCCTTATTTTTGATTTTAATATAAAACTGTCAAGTCTGGTTTTCCACAATACCATTTGCTCTCATCTGAATGATTTTGCTGTTGGTAAGGCACTAGCATACTAAAAAGCACAGGATGCTCACAGTAAAATTGCCTTGCTGACAGCACCTGCTTCTTTCCTCTTACAATGATTTCTTAAAATATGGTATATTCTTTTATTAAGTCACCTAAATTTGCTAGTGCATAACTTCTCTTGATGACATCTTTCGTTTCCTAAGTTGTCAAACTTAATTTCTCATTTTACAATATCATATCACATTGCTCATTTTCATCCATCAAGTTTGATTTTGGAGTGACTTTCTGTGTGTTTCTTGGAAAAAAACGTATTCTTTAAGAGAGAATAAAGCAAAGGCAAAAATAAACAGTGAGAACAAAGTAAGGCTGTATGGAACCAAGATAGATCAGTAATGGAACAAATGTGTATCAATGAGGGTTTTGTTTGGGTTATTTTCGTACTAATGTTGTGTTTCTACCTGTTACCTTCATTGCTGGTTTTACTTTTTTTTCTTTACTCTTGCCTGTTCTGTTTCCCAGCTCTCTGCCTGATTTCAAGGTTGGTTTGAGCATGAGGTTTGTTTGATATGTAATTCCCTGAAGACTCTTCATAACAGAGAAATACTTCAGAAAGGGGGTTTGAGGTATGATTTCTATGTATGTGAGAGCAGATAAGTTTTAAGCACAGAGATTTTCATTGTCAGTGTTTAAATGGTTTAGAGGAGGAGTTTGTGTGTATCTTATCTATGTGTTTTGTTGCAGTGTTCTTGGATTTTGTGTGTCTGAAATGACTAAGTAGGAAAGTATTAGTAATGTTTGATCTTACAAAGAAAAACAGAAGACCTGGAGGTTCTGTCCATCTAAATCATGTTGGCAGAGAGAGTTTTCACCCAACACTTCTCATGTACTTTGTGGGCTGCTCTCAGGAAACACAGGGTTTGTTCTTCTTCTCTATATATTTTTTTTACCTATGTTATTCTCTGGATTTATCTTGTTCATATTGTCTGAAAAGGCTTTCCCTTGCTCAGCAGTGTAGCAGAACTAAGTTCAGAGACGGCTCACTGCCTTGTTTTGATTTCTTCTGGGGTTTCAGTGCGCATGTCTATTGCCTGTGTCAAGGGCTTTCTGTTGGGCTACGGAAAGCTGCAGTGAATTAGAAGGAGAAAAATAATCTTCCAGCAGTCTTACAGTTTTCCCACTGACCTGAATTAATGAGGAAAGAAATTATTTTTTCCTGGCTCAGCTCTATACTTGTCTGCAGAGATAACTGAGAGTCTGACATGGACTTTCAATCCAAGTCTGTTGATGTAAACAGAAGGAGCTCCATTGACTTATGTGGGATTTGGATCAGGTGCTTAAAACTGGTGTTCTAAGAAAAAAGACAATCACCAGACATTTTGTGAACTTGTAGAAACAGCTGTAGTGAATTTATTTTATACAGAATTTAGTTGCCTAGAAGCTGTGGAGCCAGAGATAAGATTGTGTTCTCTTTGTTGTGCATCTGAATTATTGCAATGACATTACTTCAGAGGAGTTGAATAGGGAATTAAACCTTATATGATTTCACAAGTATTGATCTCCACAATACTATTAATGATCTGGGTAAGTACCTGGAATATAAAGCAGCCTCTTGTTGCTCCTGGGGATGCTTTTAAGTTGTGAGAGATGGAAACTGAAAATACATCCTTCCTAGTTGCTCTGAGGTGCACTTGCAAATTAAATGTAAGTTTTTAGGTGTTCATTAGTTTGTATTATTTTTTAAAAAAACTTACATATTATCTTGTGTTTAGTAGTGTTTCTTTGACAGTGTTGGTGTGATCTTTCTTCTCCTGAAAGGGAGAAAAATTGAATACTCTGTAGGTGCTTACCACAGAATGGAATACAAACACTTTGCATCTTTATTAAGGGAGCAAGTTCCTCAAACTCAAACAAAGTTAAGAGGTGAGTTGAAAAAAAATGACCCAGAAAACTTAAGTCCAAAAAACATAGACGAAGAAAAACAGCTTTGTAATATATTGTCTGTAATTTTTCTGAAATATTTCCTATTTATATCTCAGAGCTTTTTGGATAGGGATTTTTCTTTTGATATGTTGTTATGGCTCCTCTGGGTACAATTGAAGAAATAACTTCTACATTTCATTTATCGAGCTTCTTGGCTGAAAATCAGACCAAAGTTTTGAATTTATTCATTTGCATTATACAACGTGATTATCTAATACTATTTGTGTTATTGAAGCAGAAAGGTAGTTCTTTTCCATGTCAATTTTAGTTCTATTTCCTAGGTTAATCTACCAAGTTTGAGCTTTATACACTAAGGGAGCTGCTCTTAATGGCACAGTGGTATTTACTGCCAGTTTTTGTGTGTGGGGCAGCAGGGACAGTTTTGGGTCTCAATGAGTGCAGAGCTGCATCTCTGAGGTTTGCAAGGATGTTGCTGCAGCTCACCCAATGATGTGTTGGGATTTTTGGGTCAGGACTGTCCCCACTTCATTCAGTAGCCACTTATAAGCTGTACCTTGGGGTTTCAAGGAGAAGAGAAAACCAAAATCTTTTGCCAAATATATAACTCTGACACATGCTAGTCTTGAGAAACTAGAGTTTGTTGCATGCCTTTAGCAGATTTCAACAGAGCTCCAGAGCTGCTGTGGTTCAGAAAGTGCTTGTGCCTGCAAACTCCTTCTGCACCCACTGCCATCCGTTATTTCATTCTGAGGGGAGAAATGGGCAGTGTAGTGTGATTAGATGCTCATTTGGTACGTTTCTGCCTTGCCATGGAGATGATAGAATGGTGGTAATAGTGCAGCTGGCTTTTGAAAATAGACTATCCATTCAATAGTAGGTTAAAGGTAGAGTTTTTTCCTCATAAACAGTTATTTTTTTGGCATTTTGGGAAGCTTAACCTTAAATCCAAATATGGAGAAAAAGAAATTGCTATTTCCAGAGAATCCCTGTTCGTGTCTATGTATCTTGGAGTATGTACTTGTTTTTAGTACCTAGATGGGAAGGTATTGAAAGCTCTGTACAAAGCCATGAAGTTCCAACTGCTGTCTAAGTTTTCCCCCCAGTCAGGTCGTTGCTGATAATGTTCAGGAAGGCACATGAAGCCGAAATATTTGCCATGCAGCCCTAGTGCCAAGCAGTATCTCTGTTGTGGCCATACTTACTAATGCCGGGAGCTTTCCAGGTTTCCGTGTCATAAGCAGAAGGAATTTCACTTTTTATTTTTACAAGTAATGACAAATTAGAGCAGAAGCATACTAAAGAAAAAATTAGTCAATCATAACAAAAACAAAGGTATTTATTTTAAAAGTTAGAATAATATTTTAAACTCTACTGCAGGAGGCAGTGTGAAGTGCTGGCCCTGAATTAGAGCAAGGGAGCAGCAGCGTTTCTGCTCCCATCTGGCTGGCTGTGACAGTGCCCTAGAGCTTTGGCGTCCATTAGCAAGATGCTGTGGGTACCAGCAGAGCACTCACTGGGTGCTTTGTGACTCGACATGCTTGGCTTCGACACGAGACACAAACTTGCCCTCCTGAGATTTCCCAGCAAATGTTCCTGAGCAGGAGGGAGCTGTGGCACAGCAGAACGCTGAGCTGGGGAAGAGGCGCAGCGATAATGAAGACTTTAATTTTCTATTAGATTCATTTGCTCATCAGCCAAGAAAGAGCGAACACGCACAATCAAAATCCGTCCTATAAACATGTTTGAATTCATTAATAAGCACTCAATTTTTTAGAAGATAAAATTTTAATTAAAAATATTAATTTGCTTGGCAGCATGCTTGGGTGATTTCTTCCTTCCTTGCCTGATAAAATGGTTGCAGAGAGAAGACGAAGCTTAAGGTTTTAACAAACTGTTGTTAGTTTTTCAAAATATAAATTCCAGTTTTTCTAACAAAATATGTAATTTTTTAAGCTAGGATGTTTTAGGATGGAATTTGTAAGAATAAGCTTTTCTAGAATTGAGTAGAAAGGGGAGTAAAAGTTAGAAAAAATATGCATGAGGATGATTTAATGAGGAGGGTATTTTTATTAAAATATTTGTTTGCCAAGAGGTTTAACATTTAAAGCTAGGCAAAAATTAAAGAAACAAACCCCATATGTTTGCAAGCCTTGTCCTCTCCACTGTATTGTATATTCTCTGTATTCAGTCCAGATGATTTTCAAACTCAAAATTTTGTCCCTAGAGAGTAGTTAAAACAGAAGTGGGGTAAATTTCTGATAGTTTGGTTTTGCCTAGGATTTGTTCACCCTATTTCTAGATGTTTCTGGGGTGGCTGAATACATCACTTATACCTGTTTTTGTTGTTTGTATAAAGAGTTACATTTAGTAGAGCGCTTATTACTAAACGCAATAATTGCTTACATGATTTTAATGTTCTCTTTTGTGGTGAGTGCTGGAGTTTGACAAACTTCCAGCTGTATCCTTTCTCACTTCCATGACATACGGACTGCTCTGGGATGCCTGAATGTTGGTTTGTTTGGGGTTATGATGTGGGTGTTTTGTTTAGGTCTAGTTTGCTTTAGTTTTCATGGGGTTTTTTGTTTGCTTCATTTGGGGTTTTGTTGTTGTTTGTGCTTTTTTGTTGTCTTTACTTTTTGACAGTCTATTAGAGAGCAGAATACAAAAACCCAGCAAAGAACAGCAATTGTCTGCAGCAGGAAGAAAAGCAAATAGGTTCATGGCTTTGCTTAGACAAATAAAACAGGAAATTGGGATTTCCCTTTCACTTCCTCTCTCCAACCTTCACAGTCCTCTTTTAATTACACAGATTTTGTTCAACACCTTGTAGAGCAGATAAATTGTCAAAGCTTGATTCTGCTCTAAGACAAACCTTTGAGCCACTGCTGAGATACTAATCAGGACTAGAACCTTAGTGTTAGGGTCTCCATACCAAAATATTTCCCAATAATGCATTTGTGTGTATATCTGTGTGCCTGCTCAAGCTCTTCCCCTCAGTCTAGTGAGAGCTGTATCTGAGCAGCTCTATGTCTATGTTGACACATTCCTGTAAGTGGCACAGAACATATGAAATTTTAGGTGTTCTTTTGTTTATAAGCACTGTGGCTTATAAGTGTGGGGTTTACAACTGGACAAACAGCCATTTCATCATGTTGCAACTCAGTGAGAGCAATATATCCTTATTTAACGCCAGCACTGTTTCCTTCAGGCACTTTGGCACTCAGATGACGGAGAAACCTGTCATGTAAACTGTGCGCTGTTGTCTCAGGTTCACTGTGCTATTATTTTGGGTTTGTACAATTAGGATACACGCTGTGTAGTTATTTTACAAATGTACTGTCTGCAAATGCGTTTTCCTCTACTTGAGTGGAAGCCAAATCTGTGCATCTGTGCCTGTGCTGATCCATGCCCTAACAGACAGTTTAAATTCGTTAACCAACCCAGGAGATAGAAGTTGAGACTTTTTTCCTGACCTCTGAGTACTGATCTTTTAGTAGATTGTGGCCTCCTGTTAGATGATTGACTCTGTTTCTTATATGGCCATAAAACCAATTGTGATGAATTCCATTGCAATCAGGTGAACCAGTGTTGGGTTGATTTAATGGTTGTTATTCCCAAAGTTGTTTTGTAATCTCTTCCTTTTGGCTGGCTGGATGAGAGTTCCCTGTTAGAAGTTAGACTGTTGTATGTAATTTTCTGCCACTTTTTAATGAGAGAAGATGTGCAATGTCTTCGGAGGGTAATGAGAAGGCTGGAGTGGATAGAGTGAGGAGCAGAGAGAGAGTGCCCCTTGATGAATTCATGGTGTCTCACTGCATCTACCTTGAGGGAAGATGCTCTTGTCTTTATATATAAATTAATTTTAAAACGTCTCAGTTGCGGTATTCATCACAGTATATTTAATATACTCAGGTTTCCAGCAAAGGAAACCTGAGTTGCGAATCCATGCTCTGCTGGCTCAACAGGTAATTTTTAGCCAGTCCTTTTCAGGAGAGTGAAGCTGTGTCCAAAAGAGCAAAACTTTGTGTTCTGGCATTATTTTGCATTGATGGTGAGAGATCAGAGACCATATTTAGTTACACTACTGTGTGACAATAGAATTAAAAAAAAAACCAAAACCTAAGACATCTTTTTAAATTGTACTTTCATGTTTCAAAGTTTTCATTTTTGCTCTATTTGAAAACCAGATGTTCTTAGCACAGCTTAACACAGTAACATGAAATTTTGACCTTATTTGCTGATGTATCATCCCCACTAGTAAAGATATTATTGGCAAAAAAATACCAGCTTCGTTGTCTTATGGTTTTCTAGCCCTCAGGTGGAACTTTGCTGGAGTTGAGGCATGGGAGGTGAAAGGTGTCAAACTGCTTTCATGTATTTCTTACATGACTCCATAGATTCAATAAGGGTTTTTTTTCACCTCCCTGTCAGCCAAATTAGGGGGTCAGTGTAGAGGGAGTCGACACAGAATCGTTGAGAGTCAGTGTGAGGACTAAAATGGGAGGAAATATGACTCTAAGGTTTTTTGAGTATTAAACTTGCCTTCTGTGCTTATTGTTCAGACCAGAATTGAAGGTCCTGACAGAAGCAGGAGGAATTCAGGCAGCTGGCTGTTCACACACATCCTTCTTCTCTCTGACAATTCAGTTTTCTGTTGTATTGTGTATGTTGATTACAAGCTTGTTGGTAAAAATATTTTCATAGCTATGTTCAAAATATTTTTTTAAAAATAGACCTAAGAAAATTTTACAAAAATGGAATTTGGACTGAGGTGCCACTGTGCCACTGTTAGACTAGAAAACCATTGGTATTCCTGCTGTATTCACCTCATTATCCAATAGTGCCCCATTACTATTAACAAATTCAGCTTCTAGATGTGGAAGTTTAATTAGCATGACTGGTGCCTGTTTTGAAAACCATTTTTGCTGGAAGCACATGCACCCTTTCTGTAAGAAACTGCCAGTGAAATTCTCTGCAACTGTGTGAATCCAGAGTTTCAAATGTGCAAAAATCTTGGCATTAAGGATGTATCTGTTTCATGAAGTCATGGAGACACACAGAAGTGGGATGTGCTACTGCTCCTAATCAAAAGCTTCCCTGTCCTCTTGGTGACCATAAACTAACAGTAAGGAAATAAGTATAAATGTAAGAAACCAAATGATTCCAGTAGTTTATCAGTTTGATTTCTTCAAAGAAACAAACCCCTCATTTTTATCAGGAAACGACAAGTATGCGGGCAGCTACAGAAAAGGGACTTTGCTAGACAACACAGCTTTAAACAAAGTAAGGTGCCTATTATTTCACTGACATTTCAGCTTTGCTCCATAACTGAAAATGTTAACCACTCTTTTGTGTGCACCGTTTCCAAACTGTAAGATGTCCCTCTGCAGCTAAACTCTTTCTCAAAGGCTTTGTTTCTCTTGCCTTCCATGTGTCGAAGTTCTTGTGCCCCAAACAACTGATATTTTATTTCTCTGTTGGCTGGATTAATTACTTTCAAAATGGACTATGCTCCTCTGATTGCCACAACATCAGCGAGTTCTTGCCAAATTAATTTTCTGTTTGTAGATGGTCCATTAACTGCAATAGAAAGCCTCAGTCCCCCAGGCAGAAATGCGAGCAGCACATCAACTCCTGTTTTGCTGTGTTGGAACAAGCAAATAGAGAATAAATACATCTGCCATCAGGTTGAATCCAGGCAGTTTTCCAGTTTGTCTCAAAGTGATCAACGGACTGAAAACACTTCATTTGCTTCTGTTGGCCTTTTGAATTCACCTACTTAAAACAGATAATGGCAAATGCATTTTACATAGCATTGAATGAAACAACATTGCCGATTATCCTTGCCCCAGATAAAAAAAATCTTTATTCCTAAGAATAAAGGAAGGCCACGTGAAGGGGTATAATTACTTACTAAAGCACCTTCTGTGGAAAAACTGCCACTCCCTGGAGCTGAGCTCTCATTATCATACAGCAGAGAGAGTAGTGTTTGCTGAAATGATGTAAAGTGTTTTTAAGGCTTAAATAATTTTCATTTTCTGTGGCAGGTAACTTACATGACTTCCTCATCTTTTCCCTGCTTATGGGCCAACGCAACAGCTTGTGATCTGTGCTAATCTATTCAAATACTGGAATAAATTAATAAGTGGAAAAAGTAGTATAACCTCTTCATATTTCTAAACCTGCTTTACCATCTACTTTAGTTTCTTTTACAATCTTTAATCTCTACCAAGGTAAGGCATGGCAGCAGCTAATGGTAGAGCAGCTCAGCAGCTGTTGCAAGTGTTAAGCCTTGCAAAATATCTTTCTCAGAGAGGCTGCTGCTGCTTTCTTACATATATTAGTGCAATTTATTTGACTTGATCCTGTGAAGAAAGCTGGTCCCAAACAGCATGGAACAGCATTTTCTTACAACCCAAGAAGTGCTAAGTTTCCCAGAAATGTTTCTGTGTCATGATCCAGCTCTAGCTGGAGAGATTAAAACAGAGCAAACCTGTGGCAGGTAACACTGGCATGAAAACTTGGAATACATTTTCCCCCACAAGAATAAAAATTTATACACCTCTTAAACAAAAATACTTCAAATAGAGTCTAACAGGACCACAGCTATTCTGTGAGACAAGCAAGAGAGGAGAGGACAGGATACAGCCTGAACTGCTGCACAGATTTGCCAGGAAGTTGTCCCCCGTGCTGAGAAGCAGAGATTTGCTGGGCTTTATTTTCCTGGCCATACATGCACAAAATCCTGGGCAAGGGACTATGAAATTGCAAGTGAAATTTTCCAGTTTCCACACCTGCAAGATGTAAAAGAAATAAAAGAGAGATGGAAATCCCTTGGCATTTGCTCAGCCGCGTGGTTTCCTGCAGGCACGTTCAGCGGTGAGATCAGTGAGTGGAACACACAGCCCAGCTGGTGTCACAAACACGGGCAGTGTGTGCACAGCCTTTGCCTCTCGAGGGCAGCAGCCCGAGGAGATGTTCACTCCCCTTGGAGGACATGCCAGACTTGTCCATTTTTGTGCTGGCTTCCAACATGCCCTTTCCTGCCTGGCCACAGCCATTTCCTTGGTCTCCATATGGTCTATTTCCCCTATTAGTTACTTGCTGAAAAGATCACTTGGAAGCAAAGTCACAGTATTATCAACTACTGTTCTTATATGTAAATGCTAAGTGAATTAAAATTACTTTGAAGGTGGAGAAGACAAATAGAAAATAATTGAGGTCTCAAAGTAGGAAGGCAAAGACTTTTAAATACAATGGGTATTTGAGTGTTTTGATGCTGGCTCCAAACATGTTCCAAATGGGGGATAAATGGAACAGTCAGACTGAATTACCAAACTGTAACTTGCTTTGTAGTTGGCCTTAAGTGCCAGAGCTAGGCAGGACTGGGCTGGTGGGCTGTGCAATGGTTCCCTAGTGCTTCAGACAGAGTACATACCCCTGGCACAGCTGATATACACGTGTAGCACATCTGGCCAGCTGTTCCAGGTGTACAAATTGTACCTCCCATTGCAGCTGGGGGTCTGGATGTGTGGAAACTCTTTACAAGTGTCTCGAGCTCTCATTTAGGCAGGACAAAGCTGTCAAGTGGAAAAGGATAATATAAAGGTATTTCTTGGTATAATTCTTTTGTACCTACACTTTATAGTATGGATTTTGGTTGGTTTTGGAGTTAGTGGAAAGGACATACTTCAACTGTCCTGGCCTTGTTGAGACTGTGATGCAGTAACTTTTTTAACACTTACTGGGGCTGGCACCTTTTTAAGTCTGACTTTGTATTCAGATGAGTAAAATATAAAAAATTCACAGCCTGTGTTTAAATTTAAATAGCCCAGGCAAGACAGATTTGGTAAGAATTGTTCATCAACAAAGCAAATTATTTATAAATATATATAAATATGATTCATCCCAGAGGACACAGTTTGAAAGGAAGGAGGCTGTCCCAAGCAGTGGTAGGAAGGTGAAAGATTTGAAGCCCCAGATGTCACTGTGCATCCAAGTTTCTGCCCCACACTGCTAGTTCTGGCCTGTACTTGCACAGGGCTTGGTTCTTGGTGTCTCATGGTTGCAATCCTCTCTCCAGATTTACTGAGCAGATGCAAACCCAGAGATTCCAGTGTATCCACCCCCAAGCAAACCAAAACAAACTCTACCTCTGTTAGTGTTTTCAACCGACTACATCATCACAGTTTTTATTTTTATGTTCTTAGAATATTTTTTAAAAGTAAAGATTAAATACTTGTGTTTGTATTCTGGTTTAGCAGAGCCCTTGAATGCACTGCTAAATTAAAATTTGAACAGAAATTCAGTCTTTTGGTTGGCTGCCCCTGGGTTTGCAGGAGAACACTGAGTCACTGTTCTGGAGGAAGGATTGGTGTAGTATGGAAGGTTTGTTTAATAAAAACAGTGAGATGGATGAAGAGAATGTTAGAGTTCTGCAATAGTGCCGAAAAGGAATATAAAAGATGGTGGGAATGTTACTGCTGGATCACCTCAGGCAGCTGTTTCAGAGCCAGTGTTACCTGGTTTTCGTTACTGACCTTAAGCCATAAAACTAATTTATGCTGATTAAAATGTCCTTTTGGAGTCAGGAGGGAATAATTAGCATAGAACAGGATTAGAATATTGTGTAGGAAACACGGAATGATCTGGATGGGAGGAGCAGTGAAGAAGAGAAATTCAGAATTCAGGGTTCTGAATTCAGCAATTCAGAGTGTGAGATTATCCACCAAGTTAGGAGTTACATGGGGCATCTCTGTCTCTCATCAGCTGGAGATGGCTGAGGAGGGTGGAGTGAGAATAATTTGTGTAGGAGCTGCAGCAAGGCCAGAAGTCATAGCTGGAATGTGATGTAAAAGTCACTGAGCTTTCCAAGAAGATGATCAGACTGGAATGAGTACAAAGAAAACCAGAACATTACCTTGTGACTATAGTGGTCATTAAGAATTAATTTTTAAAACACAGGAATATTCTGTGTAACTTTGTTTATCAGTAAGTAGCAAAGTTAATGCATCCAACACATTTATATAGTGCTTGTTTGTCTTCATTATTCATGAAAAGATTTTATGTTTTCTGAATATGTTTTTCCTGCAGGTGCAATGTAACTATAATAAATTACCCTTTAAATGAATATTTATAATACAACCATGCCCTCAGTGCTGCAACATATTACATTAGTCATGCTGGTTCTTAGAGCTTCTACATGTATTTTACTAATATACAATGTTGTTATACTTTGTCTTACATCGAACAGTTCAAGATAAATGGAACTGTTTATTCTTTGATTGGAAAACAGTCCTCCTCTCTTGTAATTCAGGGGTATTAAGGGTGTAGTCTTGTAGAATAACAAACGGAAATAACCCTTTCTCTTCTGCTATTCTGAATTGATAGTCAGTACTCGAATAGTTCACTTTATATTGCTTGTGCTGCTTGCACCAGGATCCAGTGCACAATGGATGAAGTGCTGCTTACTAGATTGCCCTTAGCTGCCTTCCAGTCTGCTGCACACACTGGAAATATTTTTCTTTTTTCCTTAATTCTGCAACCAACTATCTTAGATTCAAAAAACAATATTACCAAAAAAGAACTAAATGTTCCGTTTACCTTTGCAATCTATAATATTCAATGCATTTGAAAAAGTTCTCTGCTATAGGTAGAACCACAGGTAAGCTCTTTTGGACACTGGAAGGGTAATTTCACAGCTACCTTTTGTACTCCTTAGAAAAAGTGTCACAGTTACCATGTGGTCTAGGTAATGTGGTGCCTCTAAAAATGAAAGCTCACATTTAAGGCTTTTTTGTGAAATTTGAAACTAAAGATGAAAACAGAATCAATATAATGCATGTAACTACCTCCCTTGTCCAAAGGTAAATTACCAGAAAAGAAAAAATAAAGCAGTTATATTTTATAAAAGCAGATAACTTGAGATTAGGGTGCAAATGATAAGCATGAGTCAAGGGAGATGTAATATTTAGCAATATTTAGAAAGATCATCTTTATATTTGAATTCTCAGCAACAAGGGTACCATGTCCTTTTGGATCAAAACCATATTCCCATCAGTAGGCTGATTCTAAACCGTTTATTTTTTTTTCTGTCTTTGTAAGCAAAGAGTATGTGGATGAGAACCACAGAGGTATCAGTGTGGGTGCCCAGCTGCCTGTCTGTGTGTTACCTCATTACTTGGTGATCCCATGTAGCTGCACTGAGCGATGCCTCTAAATGTTCTCAATTAGCATCACAGGTAGAAGGAAATCTGCCATAAATAATCTCCTAACAATATCAGAGACTGTAATTTTCCAGCTACAAACAGAATTGCTCCCATTTGCTGTGTGCTGTGATGAAGAGGAGCAGGAGACAAGCAGTTAGTAGCTGAGCTGTTCCCTCCCCCTCGCAGAGCACAGTGGGGATGATGGATCACCCGCGATGCCATTAGCTCTGCCTGAAGTAGCAAGCTAATGCAAGGTAAATTAGAGGGCCTGGGTTTGATCCAGAAATGGACCAAAAGCCATAAGGTAGCACTTAGGAATCTTCACGTTGGCTCTGCTGAAGGCTGAGCTCCACAGAATGTGGGGATGGAGTGCCACATCCCCAAACATACCTATCAGATGTTCAGCTCTCCTTTCTTAATAGCCCAGAAATATCCTTATGTAATTAGAAAAGCACTGGGATGGAGGTGTAGTTTCCCAGAGAAATGCAACCTTTATTTCTTCTTTTCTTCATCGTTGCTTCCCAGTGCTCCTGGCATTTCAGAAGCCAGTAATCAGCGTGTGTTATATCTAAATGGGATCTTTAAGGCCATCAACTATTAAGTCTGTAATGCTTTCTTATTTTCTCAGCCTTTTGCATGAACTTGGCACTACAGACCCCAAGGGCTTCAAAAAGGCATCCTGTAAAATGCCTGACTGTGCAATTTCCCCACGGAAGTTGAGGGCATTGATTATTGAGTAAGGGTGAATTCTTTTTCAGTGCTCAGAAGCATTTAAGATTAAAAGTGTGACATTGTAATAACACTGTGGACTTGGGCCTACCTTTAGATTCATTTCCAGTAGAAGTTCAAGTAGCCAGTTCAGAAACCTGCCCTAATCTAGATGCTTTTAAAACACAAAAAAACTTGGTTACTCATGTGATACATTTTTACATTATGTCACTTTTTGGCACATTTGTGTCAAAACCACACCTTTTGAAATATCTCTGTTTTATTTTGGACTGTTTTCATACTCTTCCTTGTTTTGTGTTTTAGCTACTTTGATTCAGTTTGTTTTGCTTCCATTACATTTAAGCTGTAATACTGTAAAACTGTAATGTGTCATTTTTGACTAAATTGATGTTACATTTCATCCCTCTTTCACTTNTTTTGCTTCCATTACATTTAAGCTCTAATACTGTAAAATTATAACATGTCATTTTTGACATAAATAAATTGACCAAATTAATTGACATAATTGACCAAATTAATGTTACATTTTGTCCCTGTTTCACTCTTTTGTCTTTACTGGTATTTTTTTCCTCTGCTTTTTTTCTTGTTCTTTGCCACTAATCTTTTTCTCTTGCCCTCTGTTCCTCCTTTCCCCCACATTGATTTCTGTCTTCCTTCTCCTATTGCCCTTTGTGCAATGCATCAGATACACACCTATACATGTGCTGCTCTTGCTTCTTCCATTTTATCTGCAAGATCATCAGAGAGTAATTAACAAGATGCCAAGGAGCCTAA
This sequence comes from Grantiella picta, assembly GCA_013397955.1. Classification (NCBI taxonomy): domain Eukaryota; kingdom Metazoa; phylum Chordata; class Aves; order Passeriformes; family Meliphagidae; genus Grantiella; species Grantiella picta. The sequence goes on along the minus strand of VZRM01008916.1, from coordinate 900,755 downwards.
TCATTTCCAATGAACAAAAGTATGAGCAGACTAATAAGCAAAACCTCTTGCAATAGTTTGCAAGATAAATAATATGTCTTGGTTTATTTGAGCCAAAAGCTTCTTAAGATGTTTGTTAAAGAACAGTATTTCATGGTCATAAAATGTTTTTTAAATGAAACCTCCTTCTGCCCTATAACTTTTGGTATAGATATTTTCCAAAGAAAATCAGCAATTCCTTTGTTTAAGCATTGCCATCTAATTAATTTTGCTCTTTTCCTGTGCTCAGTTTTGTCCTCTTCAGAATGGCACTTTATCCTTCGTAATGCTGCTCTAAGCATTTCTGAAAGATGGAGAAGAGTTATAAATAACAATCCATAAACCTTTCACCAGGGAGTCTAAGCATACATCATAAACAGCGTGGTAATTCAGCTTTCAGGAAAGATACTAAATTGTGTAATCACTATTAAAGACTGTGCACTCAATAAGTAAATGGCTTCAAGTTTATGGGAGGAAGTATCTCATGAAGATTTGGATAGAGCTCTCCTCCCAGTAGGGAACTCAAGCATATACACAAAGCACATGCTTTTATTTTTTATCTCTATGTCTTTCATAACTAAATGTCAAATCAAAGATGTACTGCTTACTTTGAAGATTAGGACTAAGATAGACTACAGTGTGCACTTTTATGCTATTATAACAAGCAGATTCAAAATCAGTTATAAAGTTAATTTTAATGCTTAGCATTCAAACCCAGCTGGTGTTCCTGTAGTCAGCCATTTCAATGAATGGATTTCACTGTTCTTCAGTAATAAGCCTTTTACTGTGCTGGGATTTTAGAGTTGGGAAGCACATAGAAAATCGATTGACATTAGTATTCCAGGCTTTTCTGAAGTCTGTTTTGGCACACCAAACAACTTCTGCTGCCCCTGTACTAACAGCCATCCTGTGGAATGGGATTTTCTGAGTCTCCCTCCACATCATGAGTCCCAGCATGGCTGCTGAGGAGGTCGCTGGATAGATTTACATACAGTGAGGGGCTGCTGCTGCACTTTGCTGCTACCATTTGTGTAGCTGCAGTTTCCCTCCTTTCTCTCCCTTTGTTTTCCAGCTCTCGGGTATGTTGTGTTTATTTTTCCCGCTGCTGCTTTCTGTTCTTTGTGTTGGCCAACCTTGTGAAGTCCATCTGAGCTGGTATCAAGTTCACTGATACTCCACTGGAGTTGACAGCAGCAAATACAGGGCTTTCTTTTCGTGCTGCTTCATTCAAACTAACAAGCTGCCTTTCTGGAGCAAGAAAAATTAAGTCCTAAGGAAAAGCAGAAGAGAATGAATGAGCAAATTATTAAGCAAAATAAATTAATGAGAATTAGTGATCAAACATGAATATGATATTTCTCAAATAATAAGAGGAAGGAGACAGAATAAACATGTGATCCAAAATTTTACATCAGTATATTTAGTTGAAACAACTGCCAAAAGTAAGTGAAATTAGCAGGACTGGTTTGGGTTGATAAGGACTGAGATACCTTGAAAAAGTTGGGATGGAGTGGAGTCAAAAATACTAAGTGCAAAGGGCAAGACTAAATGATACCACAGCATAGAATAGAAGCATAAAAAATGAGCATCAAAACTAGAACTGAAAGTATGGCTGGAGTTAGTGCTGAAGATTGTGGTTGTGTTTATTAAAAAATATAAAGACTTGGTTGCTTTTCTAATAAGATAATTTAAAATTATTTCAGTGTGTTCAATATACTTAAAATGTCTCAGACAATTTGCTGTCTTTGTTTAAGAGTATAAGAAAATAATTTGCTGTAAACAGTATTAATTTTTGCTCAGTTCTTATGTCTCCAGGTAGGGGGTTTACATGATCCAACCTGCCACCTGGTTGTGTTTTAACAGACAGGTCTGTTTGTCAAGTGTTATTGCCAAAGAATATCTGTGCTTTAGAGGATCATACACCATCCTTAAACTCACTGTGGGCAACCTTGTGTAAAGTGGTGCACATGTAGTGCCAGCTATTTTCCATGTGCTGTCCTTTAACAGCTCTGGTGTGCTGTCTGTCTCTGCAGTCCTCAAAGTACCAGAACAAGTCCAGCACTGTCTGTCCTGGTGATTTAATAGCTGACCTGTGCTTGGTGCAGCCCTTCTGGCTTGTTGATGTGTTGTGTGATCTCTGTTTTTATTACAACTTTGGCTATACTTGACAGAAAGAAGAGGGAAAGCTGATTCTTGCTGTCTCTCCAGTTTGTCTTTTCACACTGCAGTGCAGTATTTCCAGTGATTGACTCAGGCATAACACTGCTGAAATGCTCCAGCCAGTTCACTTGATATTTCCTCATGGGTTTGATTGGCAAGATAGGGAAGTCCTGGCTGCCAGGGGTTAATAGGAGGAGGATTTGACTCTATATGCAAGTGGATAAATTCAAATGTCTCTTTTCCCATCCTCTGTTTTCTCTTGCCCTCCCACCTCTGGCATTTCGCTCTGTGCATAGGAAATAAAAGCAAACAAAATAAAACTGAGCCCCGGAAAGGCATTAGGTTTGTGTGTGTGTAAGTGATAGAGCATATTAATGGATGTTTTCTTTAATAACAGTTTTAGGAAGTTCCATGTGCCTTGGGCTGTGTTTATCTTATGCAGCACCTGTTTGGTGGAAGAGCTGCTGGAGGCTGGGTGCTCCCAGCCCACGGGGGATATGGGGCACACAAGCTGTGCACAGGCACTGTTTCCACAGGGCATCCTGGGGGAATGCAAACATATTAAGGAGAATACTACCCTTGCTATGAACAACCCAACATTTAATAAAACAAGTGTGCATCCCCTGCAGGCATTCGGCAGCCAAGTAACCAGTTGGGCTCAAGGTAGACCCCTGTGGAAATAAGGAAATTTATTCATTGAGGGCAGACTTGTGATCTTATATATTTTGGGAAATGCAATCTATAAGCCTAATTTTACAGTGTTTTATCATAAACAGTCTTGGGTAAACTAATTAATCTCAGCAAGGATGGTTGGGGGGCTCCGGAGATATATATATTCTTTCCATGTGCTGTTGCCTGGAGATAATATTCAGGGTCTGTCTTGCTGCACTGATACAGATGGGTATTTTGGGCCATCAGCTTCTGTCTGGCTTTGATTTTTGGGAATTATTTATCACTGTGAGTAGAATACTGGTGCAAGAGATATAGATCTGACTTTTCTGTCTTTACACTGTTTTCAAATAAAAAAACCCAATAACATAGGAAAAATATAGTAAATATGTTCTTTTTTAGAAGTTTTCTTGAAAGATAGTTCAACATTTTCTGAAGCTGCTGTCAGTATGTTGTTGTTTCTTTATCAAGATGCAATTTAAATGACACTTAGCCATCTAGGGATTAATGAACTTAATGAGTAAAACTATATGGACTGTATTATTTACCTTTACTGTTTATTTCTGTGGTATTTCTTAAAATCTACAACATAATGGCCTGTGATGAAATGTACAGTATTCCTGCAAAGCTTTTCATTTTTTTTTCTGACCATGGAGAGTCTCAACCATTGTAATACATTGTGACAGGATGTGTGCTCACATTAAAGATTGCAAATAATCACGATAGCTATAATTATCCTCTGTTGGTTTTTTGGGTGCTGGGGAAGGGGTATTGCATCAATTTAAAGGGAAATTATTTCCATTGTGTTGGATATATAGACTTGCAGCTGAATATTGGTGAAAAAAAGAGAAAAACTAATCAAGAAGAACTTAGGGCTGTTTGCTACCTCTATGTTTTGGTTAGAGTAAGTCTCAGGTTCAATGCTTCACTCAGAGCACAGAGAAGGAAAAGGCACTGAGAGTGCTTGATCCAAAAGCCATAGGAATAATGAGCATTGGATCAAACACAGCATGACAATCTTAGCATGTTTCTCTCATCTAATAATCCTTGCCTGTCTGGATGGTGTTTGGCAGGTGTTTGTCTGGGAAGGTAAAACTTGCAGTAGTCCTGGGTGGATCGGAGGGAAGCTCCCAGAGACTGAACACCAGGAAATTCATGCTGGAGACAGAGGGAAAGTTTACAGCTAAAAAAGAAGGAATTAATGATTGTAGTCAGCATGAGAGTTGCTGCTTACATTTTGGACTTGAAAGAATGGTTCTGTACCCAACAATCTCTAGTTTTTAACTACTCTGCTGAGTCTAATAGATTTTAATGCTTCTTATAAAGCTTGTGTTCTTAAACCTCCCAAGTTAAGCAACTTAATGCTTTTACATTAAAGGCAGTTTTATGTAAAATATTTTGTACTTCTGTAAAACAGTATTAAGGAATGCCTTATAACCTAAAGGGTTTGAAGATATGCGGGAAAGTATTTTGAAATGGGATAAATGTCTGTAATTTCTTGCACTTAGTTACAGTTTTTTACACAGCTGTAAGATGGAGGAGAAATAGGAGTGAGGGTCATGATTTTTCTATCATATAAAGCTGGTGACTGTGGCTTGGGGAAAAATGCAAAATAATAATAGCTCTAGATTCTGTGCTTGTCACCTAATATACTATCTTTTAATTATTCAAGTTGGTGAGATGATTCACATACTCGTTAAAAGACATTCCAAAAGTATGTGAAAGGGCAAATGATTTATGTAAATGGGAATTAATGCACAGAAAGAAAAACCCAAATAAAAAGGAGAATTCAACTATCTCCTATTCCTTGGAAATTTATTCCATAACTTATTTGTCATAAAGTTCCTTTAAATCACTGAACTTCTTTGGTAGTAGTAAAATATAATTTCAATGTATTTCTACTTTTTTTTATTATGTATTGATATATCGCTATTTGTCTTTGGGTATTAAAACCTTGAATAGCTTTCAGACAGCATGAGCTGGGGGCAGGTAAGGAGCCATAAATAGCTTTATATGCCTTTTCTCTAAAGGTTGACATTTATATTAGTAAGAATATAACCTGCAATTCCATAGGCATTAATAACTGTGCTGTTGGAGAGCATGTGCCACTCTAGCACTATCCTGCCGAGCAGAACTTTCTTTGCTGTGAATTTGCATAATTAGATACATGAAATCTACTCAGTAAGGTTAAGTGTAATGAGTTATCGGTCTTGTTAGCAACTATCTCTATTGTTATTGAAGAGTATCTTTAGTGTTTCGTGGACTGAATTGATGTGGTCTAAGATAGTTCCTGGAAAAGTTATTAAGAGTTTAAAAAAAAAAAAAAAGCTGAAGAGCTAAGATCCGTGACAGAACTATTATTCTTTCCCCAGGTACTCCACTTAACTTTAACCTGAGTTTCCCACACATGAGGTTTGGCTTTGAGTCTCTGAAATGAGGTCTTTGCATTATTTTAGTGTATTGCAAATCTAGCATGATTTGCAATACACACTCCCTTCTTCAAAGATCTCTCCAGATGTCGCTTTTCAGTGCTTTGGAGAAACCATTGAACAGCTCTGCACTCTCCTTTTGTTCAAATTGTCCTGTCCTACTGCATGGGGGTTCTCTAGAAGCTTGTTTATGTGTGATGGGGCAGCAGGAACACAAGTTCTGTGGTAAAGGAAGGCAGGCTGACTGGGTAGGACTGAGCACGTGGGAAAGCATTTGTTGCAGGTCAGTTATCTCTGTGCAACCAAGTAATATGAGAGCCGATAGTTCACTATTGTGAAATACATTTGGAAACACAAGATGAGCCAAGAGGAACAAGCCTGAAGAGGAAAAAAAAAAAAAAGAAAAAGTCTTTAATGGGAAGGTTTGCAGCATAAAGCTGCTCAAACCAAGTCACCTAATGAATACAGAATGGCATTTGGTGAGTTGGGAGAGGAGTGTTTCTTCTGCACTGAGAAAAGGCAAGTGACAAAGTGTATTCTCAAGACAGCAGGAATGGAAGGAAAGCACTCAAGTGTACCACTTGATTGTGGAAAGCAAGGCTTGTGGGAGGAGTTCAAAGAACAGCACTGAAAGAGAAACAGTATGTGTGCTGCCAAAAAAAAAGAGAAATACCAACAGAGGGTAGAAATAGGGGCCAGTTTTACTTCCTGTGGGAGAATGGCTTTATTGGAGAATATCAGTATTATTGGAGAATATTGTGTGGAAAATATTGGTTAGTTGGTTCAGAAATGAGTAGCCAAATGAGCTATTGTCCCAAATGTTGAGGACAGAAACCTTGTTTCTCTTCAGAATATAGCACAGTGTGATTAAAAAAAGGTGAACAGATTTTAGTTTTTGTTTCGCTGGAAAATAATAGAAAAAGATAGTTTTTTACACCCTTGCAGCTTCCAAGACACAAACAAAAATAACACGGGAAATAAGATCTGCTAAATGTTAAAACCATAGCAATTCCAAGAAATGCAGAATGGAAAATCTACATCAGGTCAGATGAAATGGACACATGACTTTACACCTACAACCAAACCAAACCAAAAAGTCTTCTGCTGTACCCACAGATATCTCAGAATCTGCTGTGGTGCATTTGGAAAAATGGAAAGAAATATTACATCTTGTAGCACATATTTCAGAAAAAGCATCCCTTTCTGTATCCAGTAAAGAAGAAACATGTGGCAATTGTGCAATCTCTTGAGAAACTGCTGTCTTGTTTTTAAGGGAAGCTGTCTATTATAGATACACTTCTAAAATGAGAAGGTACCGTGAAGAAAGAGAATTCAAAATGTATGAGGTTGAATTTGTTCTTGTCAAACATATGGCATGTAAGGAGAAACACAACAAGCCAAAGTACTGATGCCTCTGACTGTCCAGGAATATCCCCTTAGGGCACAAACGTAGCACTGTGTCATATCTGGGGAGAATTCCTCTTACATTCCTGTGGGGAGGAGTGATGTGAGCCAGGTGGTAGAACCCCACAGTTTGTTGGCTTTCAGCCCTGTGTTAAAAGCCATGTCCTAGAAGAAGGACCAAGGGGACAACTACTTGTCTGCTGTGGTCTGACTGTGCCACTTCTGGGCTTCACAGAATCTTGGGCTGGAAGGAGGGGCAGGATGCTAGCTTGGAGAGAGCCGGATGCAGTGGGAAGAAAATCAAGGCAGCAGAGCAGGAGACTGCAGAGAGGGTCGGGGTGATGTTATTCTAGGCAGCCTCAGAAGTGAAGACATTATGTCCTGTTCATCCTCAGAAATGAGTTCTTGGTCTGTTAAGGTCAGGCAGTCTGAAAGTTACTGAAGTACAGAGGAAAATCAGAGGAAAAGTCCTACCCTTTATAGGCACAGTGGGTGCAAGACCTTTGTTTTTGAACAGTCTTCTGTTTTCCCTTGAGAGAAATCACTTTTCTCTGTGTGAAGTTACACTGCTGCAGTTGGCTATTTTTGTGTTCAGTAAAAACCTTCCTGTAGCAACTGCAAGCAGGGATTGCCTCAAAGGAACAGCTGGAAGGGAGACAAACTCTTCCACAGCAAATGCATGGCTGCCTAAGGGTCAGCTGCAGGCTTTCCCTCCAATGCTGCACTTGGAGTTTTCAAATACTAGCTTGGGAATCAACAGGCTTTATTACTTTGGTCATTGTTGCAGTTCAGGTTTCACCTTATGTCTTTGTTTTGGGAAGCCAAAACTTTAAAAAATTGTGGCTTGAGAGTTACATGCATGTAGGTTCAGGAAATGGAATAGTTTAATATATGTATCCTTTCCACGTAGAATCTCAGCAAAAAGTCAAAACCTGCCAAAAGAAATGAAGACCTTGAGTTCACCGATAAACTTTCTAATACTTGATGTCTAATTTACTTTGTGAACCAAGACCCTCAGCAATCTCAAAGTTGTCCAAGATGTGTTCCTCCTCAGACAAATGATCCTGTTGCTCCTAATCATTAGCAGGCAGATGGTAGGTGATCAAGATTTCATTATCAAAACACCAATTTTCTTTTGAGGTGAATAGATGACCATCTGTTCCTAACATTGTACCTAGGGGAGCCTCCAACCCTGGCTTGGTTGATTACAAAATACAACAAGAACCTTCTCTTAATTAATATACATATTACATTCAATATATGTTAATACAATTTTTCTAGCATTTCCGAAGAGTTAAGGAAAAACTAAATATCAAGTGGATTTTATCTTAAAGGTGATAATTTTATCTTAAAGGTGATAATTTTGGGATGTCTGAAGAAAACACTGTTTATGAGTTTTTCATCTTAAGCTTAGAGGATTCCTCTTTTCTGCAACAGGGGTAGGATACAAAACATGAAAAGGCTGCTGAATTTTTCATTTATAAGAATACTGGTTATTTCAGTTCTCAAATTTGAAACCTTTTCTTACTTTGGAAGAAACTTTAATTTCCTTGTCACAAAGTTCTGTCTGATAGTGAAATTAGTGCATCATATTGAAATACTTGAAGTACAAATTTCTGCAGCTACAAGTGTGTGGTAGAGTTTGGTCTTTGCAAGTTTGAGAAAAGGAAATGCATTTTTTTTTTGTTTGATTTTCTTTTTAAAGAACTGAAGAAGGTGTAATTAAATTCACCTGTGTTAATTATGACATTTAAACCAACTGACCACTGTCAACCAAATCTAACTAGGGAGGAAAAGAAAATCTGTGGCATTTCTTCCTGTGAGAATATGTAATTAAATTCACCTCTGTTAATTATGACAGTTAAACCAACTGACCACTGTCAAACAAATCTAACTAGGGAGAGGAAAAAAAATCTGTGGCATTTCTTCCTATGAGTTTTGTGACCTTCAGCAGCTGTGCAGAGGAAATGAGCATTCCCACTGGTGACCAGACAAGCAAGCCTGAGCCATTATAAGTTCTGTTGAGCAGCAACCACTTAGATAATCAGTATGAATATGCAGATAGGTTGTAATTTTGGCATCTCTTGAGTGGTTGGAGTGTCACTGGGAGCATGGCAGGGAGTTGGAGTTAAGGAATTAAGACACAAAACATCTGTAAAAACTCCATTAACTCCTATTCTCTCATATGAATGAAGTGAAGTTACACAGAAATAATTGCTGAACAGAAAAAAGGGGAAGTAATTTTAATTGCTCTTCTTTTTTAAAATTGAAAATATTATTGGATTCTTTAAAAATTGAGTTCAGTTTCTGTTATCTAATCCTTGCAATTTGTGTAACACCTTCTCAGTGTCATGTGGTTTTGTTCTTCTCAATGTTTTTATTACTTCCAGTTAAAATTTTTAGACCTACATATTTTTGTAAATGCAAATTAATTTTAAAAAAACCTCCAAATACTGAAAAAAATAACCAAATCCCCTAGATATTTCTGAAATAGTGACCAAAATTCTGTGCACAAAAGCAGTGCCATTAGTGCTACCCATCCATGAGCTGGACTAGTGAAAAGGTAGTAATAGTAACTTCCAAAGCTTAGCACAAAATACATCTGCAGCTGGCTCTAAAAATCATTGTAAGATGGATACTGTAAGTCAAGAATCACTTAGAAACTTGAAATAAAACTATGCATCTGTAGTTAGCCACTTAACTGACTTCATAATACCCTTTGATATGTGCAGGTGGTTAGTTATGACAGCAAATAATAGTTACATGATTGTCTTGGTGATGAAACCAGGGTTAGTGTACCAATATTCATTACAGCTATGGTATTTTAAAAACTTGAGGGTATGGAAAAGCTATTTCACATAGAACATTTGAGATTCCCATGTTTGACTTCTAAAAAAAACAAAAAAACAAGCGACTTTATGGGTCAAATAAATATTAGTGGCAAAACAGCAAGTTCTTTATTTTGACGAATGCTCTTTGATGTGAATCGTAAATCACTGGGTCAGGGCAAAAGGAGAAGGTAATGTAAGTCAGGTTTGCTAAGTCAACTTGCTTAGTCAGTCTGTGTGATGCTGATAAAGTGGCTGTGACCGTTAATTTTTCGTTTGGGATTTCCTCGTTTTCAATGTTCATGCAGAGCTTTGTTGGTGATTGCTGCCTCAGGCAGTGCCTGAGAAAATGGTACTTCAGTGGGATGCAGAAAACATATGCCAGACTGGGTTTGCCTTTCTTCTGCACAGTTACTCTCCTGGCATATGACACGTGTAGAACAACTGAGTTCATTTTACGTTGTGCACAGCAATTAGAATCTAAACACAGTGTGGTTTCAGAAAGGGAAGAATAAGATTAATTAACTTCTATTTCAAGTCCATTTCAAGTAACTCACACCTGATATAAAAAGATATTTTGGTTTAACGCACTATTTGCAGCCTTATATCATGTCAACACACAATGCCTCCCCAGCTGCTGAGGATGCTCCTGCTTCTCCCCAAATTGGCTCACTGCACTCTTTGCTCTCATACCCTGTGTGGCTGTAAAAGGAACAGAACTCACTGAGCTCAGCAGAGAGGGAGAAACAAGAAACAATTTTCTTTTCAAATGATTCATTAATAATTGTTTCTCTGTGTAAGCATCTCAGAGTGTCTTGACAGTAGAACTGACAGGAAGCTTACCTGCAAAAGAGAGATTGTCATCGGCTTTGCCAGGTGGAGTGAGCTAAAAATGACAGTTCCCTCAGCTGCCAGCGCCAGATATTGTTATTCAGTAGAAAATTAGTTTTAAAATGCAGATGAAATTCTGCCTTTGCCAACTTTAAAATAATTCATATACAATATTAACTCACAAGAGACAGAAATAATTCATTTGGAATCTATTTTGCATTTCGGTATTGAACTTCATACGTTTTCTTATCAAAGGTTGCCTTGCTGTCTAATAAGTCAGCTAATTTTGAAAGAAAGGCTGAGCTTCAGGTGAATTACAATGATCAAGGGCTTTAGAGTGCTTTAAGGCTTTAGTGAGAGCAATAAGATGGTAACAGAAAGCTTGAGTAATACTCTAAAATTCAGGAAGTTCACCATTTCAGTGACACATTAGATAATGCTAGCACAGTATATGAAGTACATGATGTGTGTTAGGAATTCAGTCCTTGTACTCGAGGCCATGGCAATCCTGGGCCACTTCTGTTTAGATTTCAGGCAATGAAAATCATATTACATTTCCATCTGATATGCACAGTCATTTTTGCTTACAATCCTAGTTGGCTAATTAATCTAGATTAATTTAAATTTTATTCTGATCAGTTTTACCCCAAGTTGTGATAAAGTTCTAAATATTTTTCTTATATCCTATTTTTATAAAAGCTGGAAATGTTCTGCTTTTCCTAAGTATATGAAATAGAAGCATGAAGCAATTGTGTTGGGGTAACCTGGCTTAGAGAATGTAATAAAACTCAAAAGACTGATGAGCTAGAAAAGCCAAATGTTCCCTGTGAGTGGAGTCATCACTGGGAAGTTGACACAGACCAACAGCAAGTGCTAAAGAGAATGGAAACAGACATTTTTCTGTTTACTGGAACAATAGCCAAATTATTTGGAAATCACAGAGGAAAAACTCTTGTTTAGGCTTCCCTGGAATTTTTGGAGCAAGAGATATAGGGATCAAGCTAAATAATTAGCTTTAAATTCCTTAAACTCCCCAGAAAACAACAAAAGAAATCTCATGAATCACAGACACCTGGTTCATATCTGTTTGCCAAGGTTCCTTTGCATCCTTTAAGTCATAGACTTGACATAAAGATGTCTCAGTATTTCTTCACTTACTAGGTAAAAAATGGTTGGCTTCTTTGGTGTTTTCAATCCAAAAACCCCTTTAACTTCAGGCGGACTTCTATATTTTGAAATACAAACTTTTCAGTTCCTTCAAATCTGATGCTATTGATAAACTGTACTGGCAAGTACTTCTCTATTTCTGGTATCTGACTGTTTGGCCAGGAACTTCACCTGAGAATCTCTTTATTCTGTTTTTCTGTTGGGTTTTTTTGTTTGTTTGTTTGCTTTTTATTTTGTATTTGGCATTTCCTGTATAAATGTAGAAAATATTTTGATTAAAACCCATGCTTTCTCTTCTACTGTAACTTTGCTGTCTAATTTGATTTTAGGTTGTCATATTCTGTATATTAAGGATACTTCTAAATAAGGCTTTATAATTAAAGAATAGATTGAAGCTGGGAGAAAGCTACATACCAAGTTTCTAGAGATGTGAATATTATATACTGGAAGAGTCTGCAACTTTGCCTAATTAAACAAGTGCCCATCACGTCTGCATGGGCTAGAATTAGGAGATAATGCTCCCTACAGGAATTACTCAAATGGGAAACTTAGCACAATTTAGAATTATCACAGAACTGGAGAACTTAGGGACTAATACCCTAGATGTAATTAGTATGATCATAAATTAAAATATTCTAGCTCCTCAGATGTAACAAGTCAGGCAAAAGTATTAGTGGAAATGCATATTCAAGGGATGTAATAATCCTTATCCTTGTGTACAGCTTGGATATAACAAGACCAATGGAAATGAATGGATATCACTCCTTAAGGGTTCTTTGTGAAACAGTAATTTTATGGTCTAAGGACTTGGGGGAAGAAAGGGAAAAAGGTTTTCAGTGAACTCTTGGAGAAATTTTTAAATTATATGTTACTTTTTCAAGTGACTTTTGGCAAGGATATTGGCAAATACTCTGTTAAATGTTTGAAACAAGTAAATAATTTAAATGATCAGCAACTCAAAAGAAACTTACCCTAAGTTTTCCTGTAGAATTTGGTTGTGGTTTTCTTGCAGAGAACCTTTTCTTCTTGGAAGCTGAACTGGTTGAAAGGAGCTCAAGGGTTTTGGTAATTTCAAAATTCTTGACAGCTTTTAAATCTACCTTTTTTGTTTCTAATGGTATTGTTTTTTTTTCTTCTTGCTGCAAAATCAATAACAGAAATCCGAAATACATTAACAGTATCAGTTTAATGAAGAAATTAATAAGGCACTCTAAATCTAAATGCAAATATATAAAAAATCTAAAAGAGATATATTTTTCGTGGTCTCAGTAAAAAAAGCATAGTTGATTTGGAAGGGGTGCTTGGTTGCATGCATGGATTTTAAAGACTTTATATGCAAAAATTGCTGAAAACTGACCAAACACCTCTGAATTAATTCTTTATTAATATTGAGCTTCTTATTTTAGTTGGATTTTCTGCTCACTGAAGTGTATGGGAGGGTTTTGTGTTTTCCCTGGTTTTCATTTGCCACATCCTATGAAAACGATCTTGAAATAAACTGACCACTTCCATGTGGATAAGGTAAAATTCCTATAGGTAGGAGTGGTTGTTGTTGCTGGTGTCCATTAACACTTCAAAAATTATCCTGTAATGGATTCTGCAACAGCATAGAATCAACAAGGAAAATAAAACCGAGAGCAATATTTGCAATATGATTTCTAAAATGCAGCCATCAGCTTTTCAATCCATGTACTGCAGTTTTCCGTGAATTATATATAATGTGCTGAAATCTGCTTCTTAGGGCTTCCCAGGTGATAATTGTCATATACACACACATATGTATTCCTTTAATTCCAAACAGACACTTACCAGATATCCAAATGTTGGAAATAACGCATTTCATGTAACATCTCAGTATAAAGGATTTAAATGTTCCTTAGCAAGGATTCCTGAAGTGTAATACATCCTGTCAGGTCTTTTTTGCAGCACCCATTTTTTAATCTCTTAAACAGTGTTATGTGGTTCTGATTTTATTTTTTTTTTAACTTTTTTTATTTTCAAGAAACCTTTGCTGCTGTAAAGGAAATGACAGCTGCTTCTGCCCATATCCTGCAGAAATTGGGATGTACTTAATGAGATGCATTCCAAGTGCTTATAATGCAAAATATTTGTGTTTTAAGATGCAGGTCACTCTGGTGCCATGGCCCAGTGCCTGCGAAGAGGGATCTTTCCATGGCCATGGGGATCTCCTGGATGTGTGTTCAGCTGAGTGTGGCTCATGTTGCCCCCATGGCAGTGCCTGGTGCCAAGGGCAGGACTGGAACCCTCTCCAGGGGCAGCTGCCATGGCTGTGCTCCTCCTGCCCTGCTGCAGCTTCAAGGAAGGAGGTTTGAAAGCAAACCCCAGTAGGAAAATAAACTGCAGAGCTGCTGTTCTTCATTTGCTTCCTTCTGTCTCTTGTTTTGGTCCTTCTCTATTGCTTTATTTGGCATGTGCAGCACTGAAGCACATGAAGTACATTATCAGGCCAGGCATGATTGCTCCAGGTATTGGTGTGGGAATAGCAGTTGCTGTTGCAAACGTCAAACATCTGTTCCTGGCTCTTCCAGGGATGGTGTATCCCAGATGTGTGCCGTGATAATTTGCTTTACTGTATTGTTTCTTACCGTCTGAACTCCAGAGTAAGGCTCTATTTTCCTTTTATGATTTCAAAGCCAATCAATATTTTAAAATGTTACTGAGAGCCATTTTGAGCTTTTTGCAAGTGGTAATATTCTTTCTGTTAGTGTTTCTGAGAATCAGTTGGCATAGTTGTTACAGAATTTGGTGCTTCTTTCTCAGGCCAAAGGACCCTAAATCCCCCTTCCACTGGGAACTTTAAGCAGCAGATGTAATCAATTGTTTCTTCTCACTGTGAGCCACTGAGGGCAAATTTTCCAAGCCCAGTGTGAGATTTGGATGGGTGGATATAACTCCAGGTACAGGTAGTGCTGTGGCAGAAATAGAACTCAAGAGCACTTTCCCTACTGCTTCATTTCTAAACTGTGTTAATGGGAACATCGCTTAACACTGATACTCTTTTCTCTAGCTACAGTCTCACACCCAAGGTCATCACCTAACAAAAATTCTAAACAAAGCCTTTATTTCTACACATACCCATTGAAGTCAGCCGTGCTACCCAAGTGTGGAATTTGATCCTAAACATCGTGAGAGTGGACACATCTTCCTCCTTGTGCTTTGAGTCTTCTTGCTCCCCAGAACATTGCTGTTAGGTACTCGCAGTGACAGGAACAGGCAGCAACACCTACACTGAGTTTAGACAAACAGGCTTTAAGCCATGACTATTGTGGCTATGAACCAACGTTTCAGGGCAATCCAAGCAAGAATTTGGCCTGTGTAGCTGGGTGGATGGAGACTCGGTGCATGCAGTGTCCAGCCCAACTTTTGGAGTCTCCTGGGGATTTCTCTCAGAGACACCAAGTGTCTCTGGGAGTGGCACTGGAATTTGCTGGGGAATTGGATGCTCTTCACCCACTTCCAGGGTGATCTTCTAGGGCAACTAGTGTAGTCCAAATCCACTCTTTTACATTAAAAAAGGTGGAATAAATCGATTCTTCTTTAAGTGAAAAAGAACCCATGTAATGATTCTAAGTTCTGTTTGCATCTTGTTCCTAAGAGTACCTTTATGGGATCCATACGTCTGCCTGAAACAGACCTTAATAATGAGAGGTCATCTCCTCTTGTTCTCAGTCTGGACTGTCAAAGGTCATCTATAGTGATAAGCAAAAAAGTCTTGCTAAGCATGAAGTAAAAAACGAGTATCTAGATACAGAATTTTAGATTGATACTTTTGTTATTACTCCTTTAAAAATTGTATTCAGTTTTTCTTTTTTTCTGTTTGTTTTGTACTTTGTAAGGTGTTTGAAATGTGTTATCCATGATAAATAAAATATCAACATTCTCTTTTTATCTTTTTTGTTGAAATATTTATAGCTAATCTTACTCTTAGTGAATTTCAATTAAAATTTAATTATCTTTGTGCAACCAAGGCAACCATATTGATTAATATAGCAGGCTGGAATCTTAGTATTTCACTGTAATAAAATCAGTACCTTTACAGCAATTCATTAGTGTAGTATGTATTTTGTTATTTATTAAATTGTAAATGTAAGACTTAAGTGACAGTGCAGATCAGTTAAAGTGAGCAGCAAGCTGATGGTAACACTGCTGCTCTCTGACAGTTTCAGAAGAAATCTGCAGCAATTTAGCCATTGTAATTCCCTTGGTTTCCCAGCCTTGGATGCTGGGTTTCTGTGTGTGGTACACCTGTAATTTGTGGAGTATGAGGCATTAAATAATTGTGATGGTTGTTAAAACCAGTTCTAAAGTGGATCCAAGAAATGTGTAATAAGCCTGCTCCATGTGAGGCAATGCCTGCTCAGCCTTTGGCTCTGTAGCTACTCACTGTGGCCACCAGCCCCGGGGAATGTGACAAACTGTGGAGTCTAAGGAATCCAGGAACTGATCCAGATTATGAGATGCTGGATTTGCTTCTGTAATAGGTCGAGGGGGTTGCTGATGTTGCTGCAATCAGTGGGGCTCCTCTTGCTAGGCACACCTGCAGTGGTGCTCACTTCGACCTGGATTTATCTGTCCTCCGCTTGGAAAAAGGTTTACACAGAGTTCAGGGAGCTGGGCAGCACTGCTTTGCCCGGCACAGTTCCTGCTCTGTGGCTGGGTTGGTGACAGGGGACCCAGCACAGTGTGAGTGCAGGATCAGAGAGGCTGTATGAGGATGTGGGGAGCAGTGAAGAGAGCGAAAGGGGAACGGGGAGGCAATTTGAACATGCAGTGCTTGCACTGTGTTACGAGCACAGGCAGCGTGTCCCATGGAAGAGCTGTCAGTCTGGAGCACAGAGGGAAGTGGTGGGAGGTGAGGGGCTGGGGTGAATCTGCCTCACTGCTCTGGTGACACTCAAGTGTGCTAAAGTCAGGGAATGGATATTCCCTCAGAAAGCGAATGGGTGTAATGATGCATCGTGTGCAGAAATGGTTTCATTCACTTCCTGCATTTATTGGCAATAAATTACTTCCCTTCATGACTACAGAGATGCACAAACACATATTATATCTTTTCTTCAGATGCACTCTGGCATAGTGTGACCTTTGCACAAAGCACTTAAATACATGCTCAGCTAACCGCAGGAGTCATCCCCATTAACATCAGTGGCTCTGCTGATAAAAATAAAGTTAGACAAGGGGTCATGTACTTCTGAAGGCTGAGTCTTAGCATTTTGTAGTGTTACCTATAGTGTGCTATAACTTCATTCATAGGAGATAATGTGCTGAAAGAATTGCAATAGCTGCTCTGTTTGCTAGTGGTGCCAGGGACGTTCCCAGAGCACAAGAAGAGCTCGCATTGTTCCATGCCAACAGTAAATAATTCTGTCTGTTTAAAATAGAAAAGTGTCCCTACTCTGTGACTACTTGCATATGCATAATTGCTTCTAATTCCTAGTTGGTAAAATGGCATTTAATGAATACTTTAACTACAGAAATCAAAGATAATCTGCTTAAATTTAAAAGTCTTACTGGAATGCTAATTTACCATTTACTGTATGTGAACAAATAATGTTATGAAACCTTTATGAGAAAGTACTGGAGGATTTAAAGAAGAGGAGAAAAATTTCTTGTGCCTCACTGAGAGGAGACTTCACTGGTTTGTCTTGAGCTCTTAAAACTTCAGTTTCACAGCTTTCTGTACAGCTGGGTTGGTACACCGGGTTGGTTGGTACGATGTAACAGAAACCAGCATTTTGCAAGTTAATGGGACACAAGTTTTTAAAACCAAATTTTGCTAAGAACTAACATTCTGTATTGAAGAATTTCTCTCCTACATTGGCTGTTACTGCAGTTGCGAACAGTGAGCATAGCGTAAACTTTGGGCTCAAGGCCCACTTTGGGGCATTCAGTTTTTGGGGATGAGGGGAAGGACAGATATTTCTTAAGTCTCTTATTTTTCATGGACTTCATCAACTGGGCTGGGAGGCAGGAGATGCAAAGAACTCCATCAAGTCCTGCTGCACTCCATTAGATCCTGAGGTAGATTCAATTCCAGGGCTTTGGCACTGGTGGAGGTTTGCTTTTTCTCACTGGGGCAATCAGTCAGACTCTGGCATCAATGATCTTTAATTTCTGATACAAACCCATTAACAATGGGTTAGCAAAAATAACACTGAATTCTTGAAGAAGGTGATAATTATAAGGAAGCAGAACAATAATGTTTGCTGAAGAACATTCTTCTTATCTCCACCACACTACTTCTCAATCACTGTGCTCTGTTTCAGATCCCATTCTCCAGTCCTGATTTAGATTAGAATCCCATCAGAACCAAAGCTCTACTTAAAATGACAATTGAAGGACCAGTCTGAGGCTTAATTGGCTTAATCTTGAATTTTCCTGCCTCAACTTTCCAATATTTTTCAGTCACATAGGAGAAATATTGATATATGTGGGCAGGAGAAGGAGGACAAGTAAAGTCATTATCGTTTTGTGATGTTCACTGTAAATAGAATTTTATGGAATGCATTTGTACATAATTTTCTTTGAAAGGAACTTTTTAGCATTTTTTAAAATCAGTGCTAGTTCATGCTTTGTGTTTCTACTTGATAGTTAGTAACCTTTAAATGAGCAGGCGTTGACTATCAAGAGCTTCTCCTGTATCCTATAAAAAAAGAATGTATTTTTACAAATTTAGCAGACTGTAAAACAAAGGGGAGGAGGAGAATTCCGCTCACAGCCGGCAGGGGCGCTGTTGCTCCCGGCCGGGCAGGGCAGTGCGATGATTCCGCCGCGCCTGCAGGGGGCGCTGTTGCGCGGGCTTCCCTCACGCAGGAATGGCGGCCGAGCTGGATGGCAGGGTGGGGATGCGGCAGGGCTGGCTCGCCCTGGGTAGTGAGCAAAAGGTGGCAAAAACTCCGCAGCTGTGGCAGGAGCCGCGGTGCGTCCTGGCAGGCGGGGGGTGAGGGGTTACAGCATCACAGAAACAAGCCTGAGGCAGCAGCAGAGCTGGGCGGCGACAGCCGGGCTCCTCCACAGCAGCAGCCGAGGAGCCGCGCACTCCGGGAGGGGGAAGAGGGTCAGGGTCTCGGGTTTCCCCCGCAGGCACCTGAGTGGATGGTAAAGGTCCTCCCCAGTCAGATTGGGTGTCAGTAAGGTTCCAGTTTAATGGCTGCTCTTACAAACAAAGGTTTGCCCAGCAGGGAGGAGGTGGTGCAGAGCTGGGCTCTGGCGATTGCAGGGAGCTCTCTGGCAGCAAGCAGCAGCTTGCCTGTCCCCTGCGATGGCCGGAGCACAAGACAGCTAGGAGCTGCACTCTGCCCCTTCCCTGGGCTCAAGTCGTGTGGGATCTCTGCCCCCTCTGAGAGGAAACCTTCAGATAAGAGAGGTGCGGCCAGGCGCTCTCCTCCCTCCTCCACCATGGGTACATCTGTTGTCTCCCTTAAGTACCAATCACTATTGTCTTAGCAATGGATGGGACAAAATTCCCTCAGAGAAAAAAAAAACCAAAAGGAAAAATCCTAACTTCCATCACAGGTGAAAGAATTTGAGATACAAGATGAACAGGTTTACCAAGTGTGTGTACAAAAGCTTTGGCTGAAGGAGACCCTGGAATAAGACTGAGTCTTAATCCATGTGTAATGTCTGTGGAGAGTAATGCTCTGGGGTGGACACTCTGTGTTCAGCACTGGCCTCAATGAGCTCCAGACACGAACTGGAGCTTTGGGTATACTGAGACACGATTTAGCAACAATGGACAATATTCTTAATAAAGAACCAGTAAACAGCATTCTCCTTCACCATGTCTGGAAGATGTGGAATTAAATTATTTTCCATTGCTTGGAAATTCTTAACTCAACTTAATTCTTAACTCAACAAAGACAAACGTTGAGCAGCTTCCATCCTTCCTTCTCACAAAACAAACATAACCAGCAAGCAACAAAAAAGAAACAAACAAACAAAAAAAAAAACCATAACAAGTGCATCTCTAAAAAATATTACTTTTTAATAGAATTGGATATATTTGTAACCATTTTCCTTAGGAAAAAAGTCAAATAAATTTACATTTTATTTTTTAAATCATGTATCATTAAAACTCATATTTCATCTTTTAAAGAGGCCTGGTTTACTATTTAATTTCATTAATGCCCTGGAGAGCACATGGCACTGAAGGATGTTCCCACACCTGGCTTAATTGAAAGCTTGTCCTAGAAAAAAAATGGTAGAAAGGTTTGTATCAATTATAAGCCAAATACAACAACATTGAAAAATACAGCATTGTGTAGTAACATGGATAGGAACCTTTGGAAATAGCATTTGGAGCAGGAAAAAGAACCCCAGGAGTTAAAATTAAACCTCTTACCAAAATATATCCATCATTCATCAGAGTTGGAGTGGCTGGAATCCAGTGTAAAGGGGAACAGGATTCTCTGGAGTAAATAAACAATAATTTGATTGCAGTAAATGATATAATGTTAAGTGAAGTGAGAGTCAAACCCAGTAAATTGCATGTACTTCTTGATTTTCTTGCTGTTTTATTCATACATATTTAATACCCCAAAATTAATCTTAATTTAATATCACTTCAGCTCAAACATTAACACAGAATTTTAAGTTGGGTTCCTGCCTGCGCAGGACAATGATTGTGGTACAGATTTTTTAGATGGCTGTTTAAAGGCTGCTTTTCTCAGCAGGGAGAGACTTAGATGATTTTAGAGTTGTCAGATGTGCTTTGGAGAAGTGTCATGTTTTATTTTAAGATATCAGTATTAATAATTCTTGAGTTCTACTCAGTAATGAATGTAGGAGAGGGAAGCAGAGATTTGCTATTTACCCAGAAACAGATCTGTGCCAGGTTTGGATGGAAGTCTGCAGTTCCTGCAGCAGACCCTGCTGGGCCTTACCAATTCCACAGGCTTCTCAGCCAATGTCTTTTCAGGGAAATTTTTCTCTAGCAATATGACAGGAGGCAAAAAGACCACTATTACCTGGACAAATGCTCTTAAATTCATGTAGTGCTTCTTTCTCCTCTCAATATTGTGTCTCTTGATGCCTTACAATTCCTGTCTCCACTGGGCCACCCTCTTAAAGCATTTCCAAAAGAACCAGCTGAGTGTGTAAGTGCATGTTTAATTTCCCAGATCAAATGTTTAATTTGTGATCAGTGTTTATTTTCTCAACTCAAACGCAGTATGTAATCAAGCAGGAGTTCTGTAACAGTAACATGGCTTGCTCAGAGGAGGGGGACTCACAAATACTGGATAATCAGGGAATTCTGAATGTGCTTTCTATGACAGTCCTGTGGTGTTATTAAGCTGAAGTAGATGCTTCTGTGGAAGAGAAAAAGCTAAGGAAACTTTTCAGTCATACTAATGCAAAGTCACTGCTTAGCAGGCAAGTCTGTGATTCATCTACAGCTGCCACTTTTACCAGCACGGAGGGCAGAGGGGATGATGGTCCTGGAAGGAGCACAGTGCTTGTCCTACATGGCTGAGTTAAGTGGTTTGGCCTCTGTGCCTGCCCCAACTTCTGTGCGGACAAATAATTGTTATAGCATTGCATTTAGTGTTAATAATATTGTAATGACGTGCTTATGTCGCCATATGGAATGTCTTGTGCTTAAAGACTGGAAAAGGGAGGAAATGTTTTGAATCTTCAGCCTATGGCTATAGAGAATGGATCCAGCAGTCCCTCCATGAAAGAAATAGATGCAAAATCATTTCATTTCGTCTTGTAGTGGATGACAGGTCTGCACAGAACGAGCTGTCGAGGGCAGTGGCTTCCCAAAGAAGTGCTCTGAACTGCTTGCAATTACCTGGCCATATTCTACCATTAATTACATTCTCTGGTCACTGTAGCACAGAAAGAAATGAATATTAAAAAATCGGAATGAAATATTAAGCTTTCCTCATGTACCTTTTTTTCTGATGAAATCCATACTTCTAAAGAAATTATATTGGAATTAAGCAAGTGGGAGCTCCACTGACTCATCAACGTGCTACAGATAAATACAAAACTTGTGTTGCAGCTCTAAACAGGCTTAAGTTGTAAAATGTAAAACATGGAGACTTAGGAAAAACCCAAAAAAGAGTTTTATGTACCTTGCCTTGGCCTTTTACAAGAGAATTGCCACTGAGCATGTGGCATGAGTTACATGGCAATATCAGTGGGGCTGTCTTTTATTTCAGCAGTGCTTCAGTTGCCTTTCCACTGACTCTCTACATCAGACAATTAAACACTGAAAGTTGCAGTGTTTACAACAGCTGAGCAAAGCTTTTTGGAGTGATTGAAAACAGAAATAAAGAGGAAATAGGCTGTTATACTGGAAAACAAAAATTCAAAAATGTACTCTTGGTATTGCTTTCCCTTTCTTTAATCTGAAATCACATTCAGCCTTCACGGTTCTTTCCGTCCTGATGGACCACTTCAGATCATTTTCACTGACTTCTCTTTTGTGCTGTCCTCTGAAATCATAGAATTGAAGGAGCACTAAACAGTGGATTTTGTGGACGCACCTATTTATTTACTTCAGAATTTAAATGATCCTGAGACCCTTTTTGAAGTCTTGGAAAGTAACCTGAATGTATCACAAAGAATAATTTTTTCACTCTATTTCTTTGGTTTTTTTGTTTGGTTTTTTTTTTTTTTTTTAAATTCTATTTAAAAGGACAAGTGGAGTATACCTGAAAGGGCTTGTAGCAGAGACATGAATAAACTGCTGTGGTCTCTTTCACTTCACTCCAGGTGTTTGGGATTTTAGATATTTGGCCACTCTTTAGGGAAGATCAAAGGAGATTCAGGGAATGAGGAGATCATCCCCTGCTGGTTTTAGTTAATAATCCTTTTGCTTCTCTTTATTCTTGAAAGCCTCTTGAAAATTTCTTAATTTTTGCTTTGTATAGAGCAGATGTTGGAATGAATACTTTACTTCAATTTGATATTTTGATTTGGCTTTTTAATGGCATCTAAGTCCAATTCTACATTTCTGTGTATTTCCTTAGCAACTGCTGTAACAAATACATGCAGGATCGGAGGGTTTGCTGCCATTCTTGTTGTTATTGTTAGTTTAGATTATAACTTCTCCTCTGCCTAATGCATTAAATCATATTTCTGCCCACTTATATCTAAAAACAGATCTCATAAAACACATCAAATTTACTGATCTCTGACCTCCTCATTTGCACATTTGTGTTTCTTTTTCTGAGGGTGTTAATCCTTCTGTGCCATCGTTCCTGATCCATGTGCAATACCTCTGAAGTTTAGCCCTTAGCAACAGTTGATTAATTATAAATTCTGCTTTTCTCTTGACACCTACCAAAAAAAAAATCCTTTTTTTTTCCCTTTAGTTCCTTTTGTTATCAAGAACACTTCTCTTTTTCTATCACTTTGTTTTTTCCCCTGGAAAATCTAGAATATGTAGTCTTGTTTGGCTCTTTCTCTTGTCTGCGAAATGCAGAGTTTTCTTTTAGGTTTGATATCTTCTCAAATGGCATTGTTTGGTTTTATTTTCCCCACCTTAACACTAAAGTAATGCACAACTTGTTTTTGAATATTGTTAGTGATGTTTTTCATTACTTTACAAATTTTCTTTATTGTATTACTTCATTATATTCAGAAGCTGGTGTTTTGTTTCAGTAACTTGGCCTTTTTGCACCATGGTCCTTGCATTCCTCAAATTCTGAAGGGGGATCATGGAGGGATTTCCAGTTGAAAGTAGTTTCTCCTTAATTTACAGTTGCAGACACTACTTCTAAAGAACAAATCAGTTTTTTTCAGTTTTTGCTTTTCACCCTGAATGTGTTCTCTGTGCCTTCTTTTGATGTAATCTCTTTCTCACTTTTTTCCCACCAGAATTATTTAAGATATCCCACCTTTGAACATCATCTACTTAGTCATTAATATTTTCTCATGTTCCAGTGTTTTCTTCCATTTCTTAAACAGACACCTTCCATAAATGTACAGATTCAACTCTACTTTGATTGCCTTACCAGAATACCTATTAGTAGGTCTGTGGTTCTCTGTGAAAATTATTTTTGTCATTTTATCCTGGAGATTGTGGTTGTTTCCTACTTGATCATTTATAGGCATATTTCTGAAATGAGCACATAATAGAAAAATAAATAGGAAATAACTCCTTCATCCACCGAGGTTGACTACTGCTCATTATTCCTCTGAGAGCCTTTAAATTGCCTTGTTCAATTTTCTTTGAAAATAAATCCCCATAATAAAATTACTGTGTCTAAAAAAGACATGAGAGTACATGTTGCTTTCAGGTAAACACAATGTTTGAGCTTTGTAGACAGTATGAAGGTGGTTTTGGTTTTCCAGTGATGGAAAGTTCAAATAAACAACTGTGATTTATTTTCTATATGAAAATAAATCCTGAGATAGAACCTGCACTTTACCGTGAAAGGAATTTTGATGTGCTTCTCTTAAGACCGAATGGCAAGGAACGTATTTTAATCTTCTGAGCTTCTGCATTAAATGACACCATCTTTCATGTAAAACATGGATACACAAGTCCCTGAGTAATATTTTCTGATGAGAAACAATGTGGGACTATGTTTTGCACTATGCATTACATCAAGCTATTTTAGTTATTATTAAGGAAATATTTATATTTATTTTGTGACTAATTATATATAAAGGCAGTTAGCCAAAAAGACCCAAAATATGAGCAAATAAGTGAAATGGAACAGTGGTGGAAGGACTTGCATTAGTTCGGATGAATTTTTATATCCTCTAAATAACTGTGCTCTGCTAAGGAAATGTCGATCTGAACATAGGTTGAATTTCAGGCTCTTCAGTCAGAAATGTGTACTTGTTCCCTCCCTGTTAAAGGTGCACATTTTCTTGATTTCCATGCTCAGACTGAAGAATAATCATTCTGCTTGGGAGAACAAAGCTTTATAGCACAAAGATAACTGCTTGCCAGTGAAGCTGTGGAAGCAATGACTCATTCGGAGATTCACCTTGGACTTGTCTATTTGTAAGCCATCCTGGTGGTGCATTTGGGGATAGACAAAAGAGAAGCCATGCAAGTGTCTGGTGGAAGAAGAAGGGACTTCTAAACTAAAGATGTACTAAAGTAAAATTTTAATTCATAATAAAAGATTCTGGTAAAGGTGTTTAAATGAAATTTTTATATATTTTTAATTTGTTAGTATTGCTCTCAAAAAGCTAGTGGGAATATATTTATTAAGCCACTATGTAAATAGAAATATGTCTAAGATATAGCCATATGGTTCTTGGGGAAAAGTGATTTTTTAAGATGGATTTTATTTTTAGACATCCTTATTGACTTTGATATGTAGTGCTATTTCTTCTGAAAAAGGTTTTTCCTTCCTCTTCTGTCTGGGGAGATCCATGACCCAGCCACCGAGATCAATAAGCAAACAAACCTAAATGGCTCTAAAGAAATCAAGTGATAAGCTGTAAGTTTAGTTTGCAAGTGATCCTGCAATTTTCCTTTAAATCCCATACTCTGAACACCAGACTGCATCAGTGCACGTTTGTCCAAATGCCTATGTTTGTGCAGACCTCTCAAAAGGTGCCTACACCTTTAAAACTAAAAAGTGTATCCTCTGGAATAAACAAGTTCTGGCACACTTTGTATCTTTGTTTAGTATGAGGGGACAGTCCATCACAGCCTCAAGTATCTGATATCTAACAAGCACATGCAGTCTGTTACTACCTCGTGTCAGCTAGGCAAGTTTTCAATTAACTTAATTAAGGGACATGCCAGTGACTTGAAGAAAAAGCAAATGATTAAGTGCTTGCCAAAGGAGTGAAAAATTGAAGTATCTTTTCCAGTTGAAAGCAGAATCACTCTGTGTGTGGAAAACGCAAGCCCAAATGAAATCTAGAATTCTCAGTTGCCTTTTCTGGTCATATCCAGTGAAGAAGCACATGGAGCTCTTCCTCATATGTTCAAAAATATTACTCTATATAATTGCCAAATCAAAATTTATTCTGAATTTGAGAGCCTACATATGGACCTGAGGAAAATAAAATTTAGGAAAAAAGAAGGTTGTTTGAAGGTTTTCCCCCCCTGACATCCCACAAAATGCAAGATCTTCAGTTTTCCCAGCCTTTCCTCTTTTGAAAAATGTCGTTTTAGAATGCAGCTTTTCTATCCAGTAAAAGCAGCTTATTGCATTTAAATCCTTTAGTGCCATCAGCAGTTCAGCAGTTTCCCACCATGCCATCTGTCTATTACCTGGAATTAGAGGACAAGTACAGCATTGCTTTTTGTAATAGCTTGTTTCTGCTATATTTGGTCACTGAAAAGTGTTGAACAATGATCAATAAACAATTTCATGTTTAGAAAATTTATATGGAAACATCAAATCTTCTAACAGAAATGTCTTCAATCTTATGAATAATTTAAAAAGAGCAGCAGTCTAGGGAAAGTAATCACCAGTTAAACCTGAACTGAGCTACCTCTGACTGACAAAAATGGTGATTAATTTTTTGAGAAATGTAGCTATATCTAATGCACTCTTCAGAAGTAAGAGCCAGTAAATGCACATACTGCATAGAGAAAATACATTGAATTATTTCATCAGGTATTTGTCAAGATCATTCAGCTCTCAGAAAAGACTTAAGAAATCAGGAAAAATATATGGTTGCTTCATTTCTAGCAATGGCCCCCAGTTCTACTGCCAAACTATATTTTTTCTAGTATTTTTTTCTGTGTTTGACAAGATTATTTATTCAAGCTTGTGAACATTTTTAACTGTTAGAGGGAGACATTATAAAAGTATAAGATTGCCAAATGGATAATACACCATATGCCACAGGTTGGAATGACCTCTGTGCGTGTTCAGCAGTCCCTCAGACATTCCAGCTGGTTATTGTCACAGCTCTAACAGAGGCAGTTCCAGACATTGTCCTTCCCAATGGAAGTTAAAGATTAACTGCCAGTATGAAAGAAAACTAAAACTTTCAGTGCCGAAAACTACCTCAGTCACGAGGGAATGCTGAGAGCCACCAGAATTGTTGGGCAACACTTAATTTTAACCTGGAGTCACTCGCATGAGTTCCTACTCACATTTATTATTCAGATTCCCATTGCACATCTGTGCCAGCAGCAGTTTCAGGATGCTGTTTCAGCTTGATGTGTTTAGAATATTTACAGTTGAAAACAAAAAAAATTACAGACCCTTTATACCATGCTAGGGACAGCTGTGTTGGCCATGTCCTTTTTATGATGACCAACTAAAAATAGTTTTCTGCAAAAAAGTAGTGAAACGTGGTTTTGGAAATCAGTTAAATCTGCACCTTGTAATTTGTTCTAGTCCTGTGATAGCTGTAAAATTCATACAGTGGAAAACCAAATATAAGTTTGTTATTGCTTCTCTTCTCACCTTATATTTGCAAGTTTTGTCCAAATATTTGGTTTCTCCTAGCAACCTTCAGTGAGGTTAAAGTGTTGCCTGAGTGACCGGAAATAAGGAATGGAATGTGCTTCCTCACTACTGTAATGGGATGCAAGTGTTTTGACATTTTCTCAGTTAAGAATTTTCAGTCAAGTCATACTATTTCCCTGTGAAGTTGAAGCAGATGAAAGGACAGAAATCCTGGTCTTTTGGTTTACAGTTGAGAAATGAATTGAGGAATTCCATCTTTCCGATGGTAACTTGCATAGCCCCACATCTGTGACTACAGAAATGAAAATGGCTGAGCAGTTCTGGCAGCAGCTGCAGGTTCTGCTGGAACACACACGTGAAATTTGTAACTATCAAGTTAATATCTGTGAGGTGTATCTCTGGGAAGCTCAATTTTTATATCACTCTCAAGGGATAAAAAAATCTGTTGCCAATTCAGGATAAAGAATGACTTTAAAAGTGCAGGTTTGAGTCTTGAATCACTATAGTGGTGTTTAATTATGGTGATTGGGATTGAGTGAGGGAAGTGACTGATGTAGTCAGATGTATCCATTTCCCTTTCTTGTCTATCTTGTATTATTAATGCAAATTTGTGCATTAGGTTGGGTAGAAGTATATAACATTTTCTACAGTTTTGTGTTCTGTCTTAGTGACAGGGATTATTGGGTGGAAAGTCTCTCTTAAAAATGTGGGAATACATATTTTTTAGAAAGTGCAGTGCATATAATGAGCAAGTCTCATAATTCCTTTCAGGTTTGGAGATCTTCATGCTCCATTGCCTCTTCCATATGGCTTAGTGGGAGATGGATGTGGCACAGTGAGTGCTGCTCACAGCCTTGCTAGCAGGGCAAACGGCGAGCTGCAGATGATGCTCACCCAACTTTGAAATCAGAGATCCTCTCTTCCTTGCTGATGATGCTTTGAAGAATGTTTGCCTCAAGGTTTTTTCAAAGCACAGAGGCCTGATCTTCAATAGTCCCTCAAGTTAATTTTTGCCCATTATTACAAGCAGAAGGTGCAGTGGCTCCCTTAGTCATACTGATTGGGGTAGTGGATTTTTTATTTTGGTACGAGTTTTGTGGTTCAAGTTGCAACAGTATTTAAAAGGCCCTTGTCGTTGGTTATTTCAGCTTTAGTGGCAATTTGGAGGCAAAGATGAACTTGGAATGGAGTAGCAGGCTGCTATCAGAGAGCTCCCTTCTGCTGAGTTTGCTTTGCTTCGTGTCTCTAGGAGCTGCTTGTTTCAAACTTGCTGATTCTCTTGCCTCATAAAACCAGTGAAATCCAGTGGTTCCTTGTTTGGCCTTGCCAGGAGGATTGTGTGCCGTATGGGACTAGAGCAGCAATTTATAACCTGACACCTGTTCACATTGTTCCTGCAATCCCAGAAGTGCACCATGTCCAGGATCCTGGTCCCAGCTTGAAAAATTGCTGCCAGGCAGCTGACAGGGAAAATAAGTAGGAGTGATGGATAGCTCTTATATTTATAGCCAAGATTATCTATTCTTGTGTAAGTTCAGGGTGTCATATTGCTCCTTATCCTTGCTTGTGAGGGAATGCAAATATATTGATTACATGTCACCTTTAGGTAAGGCTTGGATTCAGGATTTGTCACTGTAATTTCCATTAATCAGTGGAGATGACAAGCAGTGCGTGTTCTCAGGAAGAGCCAGCACATGGTCTGTGCAGCTCTGGGGCAGCTTGAGGTCAAAGAAATTTGGCAACAACTTCTATAAATATGTTGTCAATTCTTTTCTTTTGCATGTATTTTTCTATTTAGTATTATTTCTTACTATATAATTTTAATTGGTGTATTTTATTGATGTACTAAAAATGTACTCAAGCTATGATCATCTTTGTCATTCCATATTCAGTACATTTCTTTATAACCATCTTTTTTTCACAATGCAATACTTCTCCAGTTCAGAATACTTCACTGTTCAAAAAATCTCCATTCTGGTCTGAATGGGAGTGTAATTCTCATTTCTGGTCAACTGGCACTTCTCCAGTTAACCAGGAGTGCTGGTAAAGGATTCAATTCTTTCATTTGACAAGTTTTCTCATACAGCTTCCCTTGCTTTCATCAAAGAAAAAATATTTGTAGTGCACTCTTTCTGACAGAAGACAAGAGTTACAGCTGTGTGTTTTGTGTTGGGATAAACATTTTTCTGCAAATTGTTAAGTAACAGTATTGTTTCTTGACTAGTCAAACTGCAGTTCCTTCACAGTTCACTTCAAATCAAGAGTCAGTCTTTACAAGAAATTGTTGTGTATGTCCTTAAAGGCATCTGAAAGGCATTAACCTGGTAAGAGAAAAAAAATTAATGCAGCTAAAACATGCTATATGATAGTTGATATTACAGAAGGAATAGTAATGACATTTGGAGCAGAACAGGTAAATCACTCACTAGTGTAGTGAAGCAGCTCTGCTTGAAGTTTTCTTTTTTTATAAGTGTGCGTATATATATGTTTAGAAACTAGTGCTTTGAGAGGAAAACAGGATCTGACATAAAAGGAGTGCTGGTATTTATCCTTCTGGAAGATGATACCTTCAATAACTGTGTAAATGATTATTTAGAAACAAAGTGTACAGTTGAAGTTACACAGTTTAGTGTATATGCAGATTCCTGCATCTGGCCCAATAGATGCACTTCTTCGTCTTTTAGGAAAAAAAAAAAATTCTCCAGCATTGTTAACTTTTGTTGACAGTCGGAAGGGTGGTCTGTGTCTTTCTTTAGACGAGGGGTTTGGTTTGTGAAATTAAATTTCTGCCATCTCACATTTATTCTGGGTCTGTTGCTTGTTCACAGCAACAAAGGAGAAACAAGGGGTTGTCCCTTTCTTACATAATCCAGTTCATCTCTTCTGCCACTTAGGCATATTTCCTCCTTACAGCTATTTCTTTAGCATTTCAGTCTTGTTCAACAGCTTATTGAATATGTCCAAATATTTTGATGCATGTCTTCTCAAGTAGCAAAGCCACATCCTCCCATATGATTTATGCTGTATAGCAAGGATGGAAAGCTTGACATACATTTAAATGTCCACATTTCGATTTCTCCAACATTTATCACTTTGTTCAAACATTCGCTCTTGCTTTGCGCTTTCTCATCATTTAATTTCATTTTTTGTCAATTTGAAACATGGTGTAAACCACTGAAGGGGGAGATGTGACAGGGCATGGAATAGACTAACAAGAGCTTCTCTTTCCTGACAATATCTCATAATTCAAAGAAAGATGTGAAAAAAATAAGATATTTTTTCTCTGTGAATTAAAAAAAAAAAACGAAAAGAAAAAGAAATCTGTTGACCAGACTGACAGATGAGACTTTGGGTTTAGCTCCACAGGCTCTGTGGTGGGAACTGTAAGTCTTTTCTCAATGCCCTTTCTAAGGACAGGCGTTTTCTGTGCTAACTTACCAGGCCAGATCCTGAGCTGCTTTCATCTCTGCCTTCAAATGAAACATGACACTTAAACAAGTTAGAATTCAGCAAGTGCAATGCATTAATTTAATGCTCACACTGTCGTTTCCTGTCACAAGTAAGGTTGCTGTGTCCCATTCACATTTACAAAGGATTTTTCTTTTGTATGAAATGAATTTTGAAAATTTTAGCTCTCAGGTCCAGATAAATACCTCAGGTAAATTGAGTAAGTATAAACATTGTATTTACAAATCAAAGAGTAATTTCCTTGAGATCTACATAATGGGCTGAGAGACTGGTAGGAATAAGGCCTCAGAGCTGTATTACCTATTTGGTTTACACATTTTTTTTCCACTGAGTACTTTTTAAAATTGAATAAATGTTAATAAAAGTTTAAACATCCTATAATGGTGAACACAGACAATATCAATGGGATATATTTTTATTATATGGGAACCATCATTAAATAACTATATTTTCCCTAAAGATTTTTCACATACCAGGAGGTATGTGAAAGGAGGAAAAGCTCAAGTGCCATGAAAGGTAAATCTGAAGGCAGTAAAATGCCATGTAACTCAAAGGATTGACTGTAAAAGTAGACAAGCAGCCGAGAATTTATTTAAAAATAGAGAAAATAATACCTAACTAATAAAAGCAAACAAGAAACCCCAACAAATTTAGCCGTTCATAATAAATAAAACAGCTTAGACCTATCAGTCCCCCCACCTCAGTAAGACTGATTCAGCATTTCTCTTTATCATGGAAGTGATACAGTTGAATCTGGCAGAAGTGTAGTTCCGTCTGGGAGCAGCAGCATGTCTGTCAAAAGTCGGTTGTTTGGTACAAGGGCTCTTGAGCAGAGCCATCTGTGTACATCTGCAGAGCAGAACCCGTTTGGGCTGGAGCCTGAGGTCACATTCCCTCCTGGATGACAGGAGTGCTAAACCACTGCAGTTCTCTGCCAAGGAACCCAGGGCACCATTCCACACATGGCAACTTAATTTAGGATCAACTTAGAAAATTTAATCCTAGGAAGTTTATAAACCCCAGTTGGGGTGTGCCCTTGCTTCCTCTTTTTTCCCTATTTCTATTGATTCATGATCAAACGCAGCACCTACATTTTCACCAGTATCTGTAATGGTTTTTGAAAGAAAAAAAGCTCAGAGCAGAAATTAGACATTTTATTATTCTGCCAAAGTCAGTTCAATTTGCAATGCTTTCTTCCCTTGAAACTTAGCTTAATTGTGTATATTTGCTAAATATCTGTGTGAATATAGTAGCGTAATTATAGACCTTTCTGACAAAGGTCAGAAAGCCTCCAGTTTCTGTATGCATGCACTTTATGTATGCACATATGTATAATTTAAAAGTTATTTAATAGTATGTGTGAATTTTCCTTGAGTTATTTATGTGTAGGTGAATAAATTCAATACCTGTGTACCTCTAAAATTTGACATCCCAAAGTTCTCCCAGTGCTATTTTACTCTCTTCACAATGAAGGCCTCATGAAAATGCTTTAAAGCTCTTCTCTCTCTCTACATCCCTATCTTTTCCTCAAATAATAGGAAATAAGAATTTGTGCATATTTCTAAAATATCTGTCTGGATTGCTTTTTTTATATTATGCTATTTGACTGTACTTCTATCAGTTTATGAACAGGAAATGTTCATGAATCAATTTCTCAGTTCTGAGGGAATGTTTTTGAAATATGCAGCAAGCTATGGTACACAGTGTCAAAAATCAACCATCCTTGTGTGATTCCTACTTCTTCTGGTTCTTGCCACACACTAAAATACTTCAATCTTCCCCGTTTTGTAGAGAGAGAATTTACTTTCTGTTCTCAGCAAAATTCCTTATCTAGATTTTCATTAATTTATGGGTTTGGGGTTTTTAGTTACTGGTATTTAGAAAAGGTAGACTAAAAAACCTGAAACAAAATATTACTGTTGTATTATCAGACCAGCATAAGCAGTAATTTGGGCTGTGAGATAATATAAATGTACAATAAATCAGTGTAGTACTTAAATATGCTATCACACATATAGCAATATATTTATGAAACCTTTAAAATGTAGGCTATTAAAAAATGTTTCAAAAATCATAAAATACTAAACCACAGTTATGAAAATACCTTAAAAAGTAACTGTATTTTGAAATTAATACAAAAACTAAGATTTGTTTCTCAGCAGAAATAAATTTCTAAGTTAACTCATTCTGCTGAGTTGAACCCTACTTTCACCATTAAAGTATATATTTTCTTGGTATGTCAGCCGTGCTTTAGAACGTGTGAAAAATCATCATTCTTTCTACCTGGAACCTAGAGGTTAAGCACTTTGGGAATTTTGGGCTGGTTTTTTTTAATGTGAAAAGAAAGGGAAGTCACCTTTAATGCTAACAAGATCATTGCCTTATTAAAAATTAATTCATTACTGAATTCTAATGGAAGAATTTATCATGAGAAAGTGTCTGCTCCTGGTGAGCATTTATAAATTGTGCTATTAAAATGACTAGTACTTATTCAAATTACTCTTAAATATTTAAAATATTGTGCCATTAAATTCTTGTCTAAGTTTCTCTGGCTCGTTTTTATTCAGGGCTCAGATCTGGTGTTGTAGCAGGCGAGGTCAGAATTTGGGAGTTAAAGTCTGGTAAAATGATGGAAAGTCACCTGTTCTGAAAGAGTCCAGACTTCACAAAGTCACTACAGTTGTATATGATGTTAGATTAAGAGATAATTTGGTTTGGTTTTCTTAATCTAAATAATAATTGATGTATCTTACTACATAGAAGTGTATTAAACATTCATTGTGAGTTGCAGAAGTAGCAGAAATAAATTTCTAAGCTCATTATATCATTGAAGATTTATTAGGATTTTATTTTTTTTATTCCTGTTCCTTGTGATGTTTGCAACTTGGGTGTAAAATGTTACTTGACTGTAACTTTTGCAGTGGAATTTTTCTCACAGCTATCCTTGTGTTGTCTAATAAGGGTTTACATGTAGGTAGAGATTTGTGTGTCCACTACACAGTGACTCATTCAGATGGATCCTGTAATTGTGGATTACATTAGAATGTTTGTATTGTTCTTTCAGAAAAATACATGGAATAGAGGAGGAAGAGGAGACATAAAATATAATTTTCTTTTTTTCAAGACTTAAGTTTTGTTTTCCTGCTATACTTTGTTTTCAGGTGACTGGGAAAAATGACTTTGTTGGGATTTGTATGAAAAAAAGAACTGCAGACAAGGAGCTCCTTGGGGTTAACTGGAGAAAAGTGACAACCTAAACTTTAGTAAAATATTTCTTTCTTCCTTGTAATCAATACTTCCTGTTATTTACCTTGTTGTTTAAATACTGTTTATTCGCTTCTTGATGACACAGTAGCCCTAACTTAACGTGTATTAGTATGCATTTTTTGTCAGTAAATGATTCACAAACTGTTTCTCCAGTGAAGTAAAACCATTCAGTTACCTGTGCCAGCTTCTGGGAGTGGTTTGGTCAGGGGAGAAGTGGGAGAGAAGAAATTAAAGGCAATGTTTTTTAAAAATTTCAGAATCTTCATTTGAACAGCCTTAATTGTCCCAAAGATTTGTGGCTCTTCAGTTTGTTCCAGGGTTTATGTGTTAGTAGTAGTAGTAGTAGTAGTAGTAATCCTTTTAGATTTGCATATGATGGGCTTGTACCACATGGTAGATGTTACATAATTTGTGGAGGTTCTATGATGTTTGTATGTCCACAGATGTAAATTTCTATTAAAATGCAGTGCAAAACATTTTTCTTTCATTTTAGCAAGGCTGAGTAGTTGATAGTAAGTTTGGTGTCAAGATAATTTCAAACTCATTTTTTATAGGAATATAAGCTTTACATTGCAGCAGACCCTTGGTTTATATACTTTTTTGTCCAGTGTCAAATACCTCGGAGAGAAAAGGTCTATAAAACTGTGTGATGGATTAAATCCAATTGCTGCCTCCTGGGTCTACTTCCCAACCACAGCAATTAGTACAAGTCTTATGCTAATGAAGCATGAAAATTTAAATTCCCTACATTTTGTAGTTAATCTCAAGTTTCTTTGGATACTTCAAATACACGGTGCTGCATGTAGGGTAATTTTTATTGCTATTGTATGCTTGGCCTCCTCACTGTCCATTAAACTCCAGGGATTCTATAGCATACTTGGAATTGGAAATTAATTTTTGTTTATATTTGCATTTTTACTTTTTTTGTACTCTTGTGAGAAAAGGAAAGAACATGCAGCTCACCTCTGGGTACAGTGGAATAATTGGGTTTACTGTAAAGATCTACCCATCAAACAGATAAACCTTTCCCTTTTCTAAGTCTTTTTGCCTTTTAGTCCCCATTTTTATTCTGAGTTGGAGAGGGAAAACCAAGAAATCATGTGCTTACATTTCCAGCTCTCTTTACCTATGTAAATTTCTGGGTTTTATTGTAAACGCAGTCCTTTTCTTTATAAAGTGTGTTATAATTGCTATTATGATGCTAATAGTGAGGGGATCATTTTCTAAATGTTTATTTAATTGAAGATGTGCAAGTGTCTGAATCAATTGTGTATTTAAGGGAGTATAGTGCCACAATTATCAGTAGTGCCTTTTGTTTCATATTGTCTGCTAACACAGATTTCTCTTGGACCTCCCAGCTGTATAGACTTCTTAGACTTTATATTTCTACTGAAGGGAAAAAAAAAAACCAGACAGTACCATTTATTTTCTTTTGGTATGGAATATGAAAATATTTTGTACTGCAATTCTTCTCAAAAGAGTTGCTCTACTGAGGGATTTACATTTAGTTTGTGGTCTGAAATTCAACATCAGATTGAAAAAAGGGGAGTATTGAGGCTCAAATGCACAGTGCTTATTTCAGAGACAGCCAAGTCTGTTGTTTGCCTGCCTGGGAATGTGGAGACTCACAGCAAATTGAAAGGAAAGAATTCCACTGATTCCAACTGGCTGACTGTGTAGAAAGCATTACTGTTTTTCAAAATATATTTTTTTAGACAGAGGGGTTTGTGTTTGTGTTTCTGTTTTGGATTCAGTATGGAAGAGTGTTTTCTCTTCCTAATTAATTTCTAGATACCCAACTGGTAAAGAATTCCAGACTAACTAGACCTTGGAGGAGTAAAATGAAGAATGAAAAGTTCATCTTCTTGCCAGACTTTAAATATGAATCTGAATGAGAGGACAAAAATTACTCATCAGGGTGTATATGCAGACAGAATTGGATGTATGATCATGACTCAAGACATGCAAACTTTCTCTACATCTCAACTGGGAGCTGACTAAGCTGTGCCTTGCATGTATTCACATGAAGCCTACAGAATTTTTAGGCTTCAAAACCAGGGTAAAGTCTGTCTTTTGACCATGTTTCTTTATTTCAAACATCTTTAGGATTAAGAAGCTTAACATTTCTGCTAGGAGTGTCTTTAGATAGTCTTAGCCTTTCCCAAAAATTGCTCTCGATTTTTGAAGTAGTTTTTAGTGGGGAAAATTCACAGGTGATCACTTTTATCTTTTTGATTTTTTTAGTTTTGCCATTAAAGCATATGTAAGATGTGGAAATACTATGGACCAATATGATAAGAATGTGCACATATTCAATGTGTTTCCTTTCAAACACTGCTGTTGCACAGAAATCTGTACTTCCCTAAAGGAAAGCTCTTCACAGAAATGTATTAGTTTTATGGTAGGCAGTTCTACTAGGTAGCGCTTCTGATGTCTGGCATGGAATTTCTGGAGAGAAGAAGTAAAGCAGTGTGGTCAGCCCCAGCAATTACGGCAGGTTTAATGGCCTCTTCCCGAGAATGCATCTTAGAGCCCCACTCCTTACAGCACTGTCAGACCTCTCTGAAAGCTGAAGTTGTATTAAACTGCTGTGTTTTGAAATTGTATTAAACTGCTGAACCAGCTTCTGGCAGAGTCCTCCAGCCTGGAGATCTGCGCAGACACTCCAAGGCCCAAGCTGCTTAGTGAAGTGGTTGTCACAAACACTTGTAGGATTTAATGAAGTTTTAATAAAAGTTCCCCAGAACTTGCCTGACCGCTCTTCAGAGAGCACATGGGAAAAGGAGTGTGTGGGAAAAGATAAGCTTTGTCCAAAATTATTAAAGCTGTCAGTGCTTTCAGTACAATGACAGAGGACAAGAGATAAGAGAGCTTTCTAAAATAATTTTAGAGCATTCTGTGTTTCGCTTGGGAGTTCTGTCTGTGTATGGGAAAGTAAATGTTTCACTCTGCCTATGGCTTCTGTCCCCACTTTTTGCTGTTTATCACTCAGAATAGACAAAGAAAAAATGTCACATTCCTTGTCTTTATGCGATGTGTGACCCCTGGAGGAGCTGACTGCAAATCTTTCCCAAATCATTTGGACAATGTTAGTTAATATTTTCCTAAAAAAACCAAACAAAAAAGCAAAAAACAACAACAACAAAAAAAACCTGGAAAACAAAACAAAAAAAACCCAAACAAAAAACCCGAACAAACCCCCCCCCCAAAAAAAAAAA
>VZRM01008916.1:805690-863876 GCA_013397955.1 Grantiella picta | reverse complement strand
ACAAAATCAGGAAAAAATCCAAACAAAAACCGAAAAAAAAACCCACCAAAAACCCCCAAACAAAACAAACCCCAACAGCAACAACAAAACCCCAAAACAAAACAAAAAAACCCCAAACCTAACAAAAACAAACAAACCAGCAGTAGCATATTCCCTCCAATTATTAATGCATTTATTTTTGAACATGTCCATCCGTCTGTTGGTAGATCTGCTAGAGTTCCAGCAGAACCTGGAAATGACAAGACAGGATTAAAAATCAAGTGGTGCATCCAAAGTACAGATGATTTCTCAGTTCATTAAAGGTGCATAAAGCCCCCACATGGACGAGGCAGTAAGTAAAGGCACCACAGCAGGCTGGGAACGGAGAGAGCACAAAGATGGTCCTGTTGGGTTGAGTGGGTGCGCATGTGAGAGGAAATGCTCTTTTCCACCAAAAGTATTTTGGGATCCCCTCGACCCTTCTCAGCCCTCACTGGCTCCTAGCAGCCTACTGATTCAGGTATTCTGTTATTCTGTAGAGTTAAGATAGAGCTGGAGGGCAGAACTGAGAGCACTGCTAAACTCATGTCAGAAGTGGACGCAGCAGCCTGCCGCAAAATAGGTAGCAGAAGAGCTATCAAACCGCATGTTTGGTGAGTACCTGTGCTGGTTACTGCTAGCTTTTAGTTTTGCAATATTATTGAGAAACATAGATATGGTTGTTATAGTGATTACTGCTTATATAAGGATCTATTTTTAGTCACTGCTGAAAAAGTATAAGAACTCAGCTCTGTATCAATAAAATCAGCTTATTGCACCCAAGCAATCTGTCTGTCTCTTCCATCACTGACCATCGCTCGACACTGTAGGATTGCTTCTGCAAAACTGAATTTTTGTCTTCAAAGCATGGACAGCATCTCAACAACAACAACAACAGCAACAACAACAAATTAAATTCTGGTTACATTGCTGAAAATCCCTGAGCTTAAATCTGCAAATATGCCCCTCCTCAGATATGAGGAGCAGAAAAACAGGCTTTTCACTACATCAGCCACTGCCCTTTCTATTTCCCTCTTTCTGTTTGTTGAGGGAAATAAGCAACCTGCTGAAGCAAAGCCTCTAAGGTGGCTTTAAGCTTTGTTTTAATGGGAAACAGGATCCTCCCTGAAAGCTCACTAAAGGTTTGTGTGCTTAATATATCAGTACAAGCTGAAAAGAGGTATATCTATTTTCCTACTGATGCATAGGCATCTCTTTCTTAGGTTAAGAAATACACTTGCTGAAGGTTTTATTGCTTTTCTTGCTAGCCATCATTAAAGTACTTTACTCATTCTGTTAAATCCCATTTGAACTTCTGCTGACTGGACTTTTCACATGGGGACAAAACAAACTGTGCTTGACATAAAATTTATCTGGATGAAGTGTTTTAAATTATGTCAGTGAGTCTAATGAACAAAATTTAATGGTTCACCTGAGGCTCTGTTGAGTACATCCAAATAAATTTGCTTTTCAGGGTTCAGATGCGTTTTAAAAAACTGTTGACTCAAATTCACTAGAAAGTTTGGCAAATTCTTTAAAAGAGATCTCAGCTTTGCAACCAGAGTATAAAACCTTAGCAGGTCTATTCAAAACCAAGTGCTTTTTCGGCAGAACAACATTAACATGTAAGAATTAGTATTCACACACAGGGCACAGTGGTGTCTCTACTTTTTAGACAGATCCTGTCTCTTTGTTACATGATCTTGCAGAGGATAAACTTGGAAAATTATGAAAATCTAACGTGTAATAATCTGTGTAGGTCCTAAAAATTCAAGAAACGTGTTGCTTGTTAAGTCATTATTTCCAAATCATTATTTCCAAATTTTCCTTTTGGTTTTAGTGACAACAGGTGGTGGGTGACCTGTTCATCTTGGGCTGAGCTTTTGTGCTTAGTGCTGCTCACTGAGTTGTCAGGCTACATTTCAAGACTTATAAGCTCTTGTTACTTCTGCTCTGACTTATGGAAGCCTGTCTGTTTGAACAGATCTTTGTTTCCATCAAAAATAGTAAAAAACTGTGGATCAGCCCTAATGTCATTGTCATTTAGACTGCATCCCAGTTTCTTATCAACATTTTATTATGGCAGTGTGGCATCTGCCATAGTGTGAGAAGGTAATAAAGTTTTTTTTGTTCAGGATAATAATAATGAAGAAGTTATTTTTCTATACAAAGTTATTTTATTCACAAATTTCACAATCTCAGAAGTCTCTGTGCTGTGGCATAGCTTTCAGCCAGAGTATGGCATTTAGTAACCACTCCATAGAAAAGAAATGGGAATGACTGATTCCTACAGTCTTACTACAAGGGAATAACTTGGCAGTGTTTAACTTAAAACAGCAAGTATGTGTCACTTTCAAGCGTGTAACAGGCTGTAGTAAAGTAGCAATGTGTGATGTCTTTCCCATGGCTGTGGAGTAAAAAAAAAGTTAATGGAGAATTAGGAAGAATATTTTTGATGGCATGCCTACTAGACAAACTGATCAGAGAAGTGTGAAGTCTTTCTCATGAGAAGCCGCTGAACAGTGTCTGGACTGACTAGAATATATGCCAGGAAAGGCAGAAGAACACAAGCATTTCCTCTGGGGCAGGGAGACACAACTTCTTCCTTTCTATTCCTGTGATCCAGAGTATTCTCTGTCAAATTATTAATAATCAATATTTATGACATGTGTTACAGAATGCCAGAAACTCACAGAAACTCAAATTTCTAAAAAATATCAGGCAATGAAAGCAAGAATCAATGTTTTATTCTTAAGGTACTGTGTCATTAGGCATAATTGGCCAATTAGCTTACAACAAGAGCAGTTCTCCAGTGCAAAAGTGATTAAAAGGTTGAATGCATAAGGTTACTTGGAAGTTACACAATGTGCTTCATTTCCAAAAACTACTGTTAGTGCTGTGATTAAAACAAATTATTTTAGAAAATGTTTTGGAGTTGAGATGTTGGGAATTTGTACCGAAGTACAGGCTGTTGTGAAAATAACTGTGTAGAGATGCTCTTGGTTAATGTGTGGGAAAATTTCTACACACATCTGATGTGCTTTAAAGTTATCAGCAATGACACAGGTGTGTTATGAAATGCACCAAATTGTAGCCAAATTGCTGATTGTGAGGGAGTGAAAGAGGCCAGCTGTTCAAAAAGCAGTATATTTGCATGTCACATGTAAGATGGGATTCTTTTTAAAACTCAGGTATGAATCCACTTTGAGATGAGTAACAAACCCTGGAAACTATTACAGTGGCAGGAGAAAAAGGGGCAGTAAAATAGTCTGCAATCTGCCTATGACCTTTTTTTCCCCCTTACACCAGTTATACAGGCAAGTACAAAGTGTAGTACTTGTGTTGTACTTTGTACAACATACAAAATATGGTTTCCTAATAAATGGTGATTATATAATATCACAGTCTTAATACTGAGTATTTGCAATCTGTGTTGCTCTGTATTGAAATTTCAAATAGATTTGAATGTAAGTTCGTTTTTCAAATATATTCTTATGACACGTGGCTTTTATCAAGATTTAAAAAGATTAGAGATGCAGAATGTAGACTGATGGAGAGTAATAGATAATCCTTGTGCATCCCTTACAACGCAGAAGTTTCTATGGTTTTGTGTTCTTTACAACACATTGTATATCGTAAGAAGCAGAGGAGTTTGGTAGTCTGAAATTTGCTTGGTCTTGATTCATATTTTTGGGCTTTGTCCAGTAAAGAAATCCCCACTGAAGTTGTGCCAGTTTGCAGGATTTTCATAAATTACCAGTTTAAGATAAATGCTTGGTGATGCCTTTGTGTTCTGCTCCCCCCCAGCACCCCTTGTCCAGCTGGCTGTCGAAACGCAGAGCTGCAGAGACATTTATCTGGGTCCCCTTGTTCTCATCTCTCTGTGTGTTCCACTCTGTCCTAGGAATCCTGTGACCTTTGTGAGCTTGGCCCTGCTGGGCTTCTACAAAATGAGGTTCCTGTCTCCTGAGGTACATTAAAGCTGAGGTCTGCCTTTCATCTCATAGTGAGAAACTGCTTGCAGAGGACGGCAAAGCAGGCTTTGTTCTGGTCCTTGTCACACACGATATATGCCTAGAAAAGTGTTGCTTCCATGCAGTGAATAATGGAATGTTTCATTGTTTTATTGTTTCCTATGTTTTGCTTGCATACGGTTTGACCGTTGCATGAAATGAGTGAGTTTGGATAAACTACCTCTCGGCATCGATCTCTTGGCAGCATCAAGGTCTTATGCATACAGAACTGACTTTTTTTGAAAACAGAGTGAACAAACACCACCTCCCATGAAGCTGTACATGCTGAACATCTCTAAAGCTTTTTTGTTTTGACTTGGGCAGATAACAAAGTCCTTGCTATCAGCCAACTCTTTCTCTCTCTCTCTGCCTCTCTGAAAATTATTCTTTGGAGGAAAATCACATTTTTCACGTGTGCACACACTTAAAAATAAGTTTGAAGAGGTAAATCAGTATTTTTTGTTCAGAGATGTCATTATCACTCCACAAAGGTATTAGTTATAACTTTTTTTTTTTTAATTATTCTGAAAACAAGGAGGAATAAAACACAGTCCATGCCTGGTCTGATATCACAGCTATGACCTGGTTTCATTCAATCCCAAACGATTCTAGAATATTAGTGTGGTATGTTCTAGAGAACTTGAGCAATAGTACAGCCGATCCAATAATTACAGCTAGGTATAAAAAAATACTACTTTGAAAAGGAGATGGTAAATGGAAAAGTAGTTTTCACATACTCTGGGGAGGTACTGTCAAAGACCTGTATTTATTCATTTGGTAAGTATTGACTTAAATTATTTTTACTGTATAATAATACTGCTTTCTAGAGTCATTAGAATGAATGCTGAGTTTACTATAGGCTAGTCATGAATGAATAAGATTTTAGATGATAATGCTACTGAGGAAAGGAATTATAATTTTCTAAAATAATTACTTTCTGTAGTAATTATACCTTAGATTTTGAATAAATGTGCATCTTTCTAGTGCTTCAGTGACTTTTACTGATAAAATGGGTGGAATATAACTTCTTCAGGCACCAAATTGTTCATGCAACATATGCACCAAGTTGTGTTTTTCAAACAGGTATTTTGGATGGTATGTGTACAGCACGATGTTTGCGATGAATTTTATTTTCTGTTTCATTTTGATCAGAGTAGAATGGAAAGCTCACCCATTAAGTGATGCGGTGCCAGCTGGTGAGGCGCTAACAGTGAGCCTAATCTGCTGTCTCTAAAGGTGAGTGCTAACAGTTCTGGAAGGCTGGAAGCTCATGCAATTGGACATGGGCTTGAAGCATTTTCCTTTTCGGTCAGCGATTCACAGCTGACGCAGCTGAGTGGTAACCGAAAGGTCTCACGGTGTTGTGGAAAGCTTCTGTCTGAGTCTAACACTGTTCCAGTGCTGGATCAGGAAGCATCATAACCAAATCACAATCTAGACTTGCATTAGCAGGATCAACATCCCCTGTGCAAGGGTTGGGGCAGCAGTGCTCGGAATGATTCCTTCTCAAAGGTTCTCCTAACAGGAATGGGTTAGATGGTAGGAGCAAAGCACCTGGGGGGAAAAATCTGTTAAAGCTGATTATTCTGTAGATTTAAACCTTAAATCAAGAGGTTTTTTTTCTCTCCTGAGAACACTTGAACCTTTTTTCGCATTAGTTCTGAATGGTTTCCATTTACCTTCAATCAGGGCTAAGCAACTTCATTTGCAAAGAATTGCCAATAAAATGTTTGCAAAATAACTAAACCCAAGAAGAGCCAATTATAGTCATGCTGAAAGCATTTACTGAAAGTCTCCATTCCAGGTGACAGACAGACAGACAGGAGCCAAAAATCTGAACACCAGTGCTGTAACTTCAAAAAACCCATCTATCTGCTATTGGGAGAAACCTATATTTAGGGTGACAATAAGGGAATATTGTATCAGCTACTCTATAGCTTTGTATGGAAAAATTGATTTTGGTGTTAAAAAAAAAACGCTTAACAAAAAATCAAAGAAAAACAAAAACAGAACAAAACAAACAAACCACCCCCCCCCAAAAAAAAACCCAAACAAAAGTACTTGAAGAAAGATCTCACAAAAATGAAATGAAGATGGCCTGCACAGCTTTTGATTTTTCTTACGGTTTTGATTCCTGTGCTTTTTCTGTGGTCCTGAGAAGGCTCTTGATCAAAGACAGTGACTCCAAGTGGGTTTTAATTTTAGGGTTATGTTTGTTTGACTTTTGCATACTTATCATGTCCTATTCTTATCATTAGGAATGATTGCATGTTTATTCTTTGTCTTTAGCAGCTTTTTGGTAGATTTCATCTAGACAACAATAAAAGATTACATGATGAAGTTAGGGAACATGGTTTACAATGGGAAAATATGTATTTAGAATGAATGACAAAAAAAATCTTTGTTTCATGTATATATGTGTATACATATATATATAAAACAAAGATATTTCTCAAATGAAGTTGAATATCTTGCATTAGAATTAGATAATCGACTAAAGGCTCAGATTTTATTGCCTAGCTAAACTATAGAGATAAAC
The DNA here is from genome assembly GCA_013397955.1 of Grantiella picta. Classification (NCBI taxonomy): domain Eukaryota; kingdom Metazoa; phylum Chordata; class Aves; order Passeriformes; family Meliphagidae; genus Grantiella; species Grantiella picta. Next base: position 857,306 of record VZRM01008916.1, on the reverse strand, counting down.
CAAATGTACTATTTGAATTGAGACTGAAATACACTAATTCCAGGAGAAATGAGGGGCCAAGATTTTGTTTGCATAATAAAGAAGTTAGTTTCCTGCTCTGAATGCAAATACTTTACAAACACATTTGGTTGTTGTTTTTTTTTTAATTTTTTTTTTTTTAAATTTACATTTAGAATCACTATTGTGGCAGAAATTGACTTGTCTCTGTAATAAAATGAAGCTGTGGGGTAACATTGAGCTGCAGTACAGAAATAATTTGGAGTGTAAGTTGAGTAGAAGCCTTAGAGAACAGAAGAAGAAAGCAGGTGGAAGTGAAGTCTTTGATTGGGTTGAAACCTGTGCCAGCCAAAAATATTAACAATCCTTCACAATTAATAGAATGTTGCCAGCTGGGAGTGTAACCCCTCGCAGTGCTTATGAGTTGGTACTTAAAATCAACCTCCCTGACACTGATTTCTAACAGCGAACAGCACTGAAGTCCAAGTAATTCCAAAGCTTGAAAAAAGCTTTTTCTATCCAAATCAGTTTCCTTCATCTTCATAACCCATCTAAAGGCCAAGATTCACACCAGTGCTGCTAAGCCTGAATTACCAACATAGTTCACCAAGTTAAGGTAGAGCGCAGAAAAATGGATACTGGGACCACGTCTAGTTTGTTTAAACCAAAGCTCTTGAGCTTTTGGTGTTTTTTAGTTTCGCTTTTTAATGGTGATAGTTACCTACGGAGCCTTCAAAATGAATTCCAAATAAAATTAAAACTTATTTCTGATTTTTTTTTTGGGAGACACTGCACTAATGAATAGAACTGAATGTTTTATATTTGAAAATAGTTTAAAATGTCAGGTATTTGGCCTCATAAAGTATCTGCTACTGAATTTTGCTGACAAGTAGGAGTAAGGGTTATTTATAATATATGAATTACAAACAGGAATTAAGAGACTAAGTAGTTCTTGCTGAAGAATTAACTATTAAAAGGATTAATTGACAATTAAGCATTAAATTAAGAATTAAAGGTGATAGTTAATAATTAAAAGGAAATCATTTGGGCTGAAAGTACTTGGATATGAGGTGTATCTAAATGGGAAGCAGTCAGATACGGTTTTCCTGGTTTTACTTTGCCCTGAGTACATTTCAACTGTGCTGGAAACAGAGCAGTGGGGCAGATGGACTATTTACCAGGACCACTGTTCTGTTTTAAGGAAGGAAGGATAAGTTTTCCCCCTTTTTTTGTTTTTTTACTTGTGGCTGGTTTTTTTACTTGTGGGGGTTTTTTTTCTGCTTAGGATGCTCACATACTTCCAAATCTTTCTCTGAACGAGTCTATTTCTTCCAGACACAGAGTCTGAGATTATACAGGAGGTGGGAAGTTCTGCCACTCCTTCTTACAAGTTCAGAACTGAGGCACAGGAAAGGGAATTAGGCTCTCTTTTGGAAAGGAGAGAACTGAACACAGGTCTTCTGACACCCAAGCAGCTTTGTCACCTTATTTTGTTTATTTCCTGCTGTTTTTGTGGATGTACTCTGTTTCTGCCAAATGCCCACCCAGTCCTGTGCTGAGGCTGGCCTGACGTGAGGACAGCAAAGGGCTGATGCTCTGGTTTTGATCTTCACATCCTTGGATGACTGTGACACAGGGCAGACAATCCAGTGAAGTAAAAACAAATAGGTGGTAGACTTGTATAGCGCAAGCCTCTCATTTCTTATTTTTTGAATCATGTTTATTAGCATTCCGCTGCATTAATATTGATAGTCAAGAAAGATGATGGGAGTTATAACTCACATGTCAGGCATGAAAGCTCCTTCAAATGAAAAGAGAACTGTAGTCAAATAGCCAAATGATGTGTAGGTACCAGAAAATATCGCACTGTATATCAACATTTGACTCTAAAGGTTCATTTTAGTCAAATGGAGTTTGGTTTGACATCTTGAAAATGAAAAAAAGATGCTCAGATTGACTGATGGATAATAAGTGACAAAGAAAATTGCCTTTTTTCAGATGGATTTGTAAGCATTTGATGAATTTGCCTTTACTTTTTCATCTTTTCCATTTGTGCAGCATTAGAAGAGTGAATGTAACAAAATCAAATTGCTGATTTTCCTAATGTCTGTGGGGACATGTACTGCTGAACGACTGTTATCACTTTGAGTTACTGTGTGAAAAACAAAACATTGGATTTTCTAACCTTTAACATCTAGTGAGCTAAATAAGCCCTAACTGGTATTAAAAACCAAAGCCTGGAGAAACTTTTCTGCTTCTTGTTACACCTCACAATTTTCTTAAAAGCAGATAAGTAAATGATTACTCTTCCTCTAGTGACTGAAAGTTGTTTCTGAGTTCATTTAGCACAACAGCAATTAGAGATTTAACTGGAAAGGGATGAGGATGGACTGGCTCTAGAACTAGGATCTAGAACTAAACCCCAAATGCATATTTCTAAGCATCCTTTCAGAATGCTGTTAGGGAGAAAGACTTGGGAAGATGCTAGGTAAGATTTCATAGTTCGCTATGGTGAAAGCTGCCCTCCACTCCTATTTCAGACTTTTTCAAATTCCATAGCAGTGAGGATGAAAAGGATTCTTGGTTTGAAATATTTTGATCTACCTCTGCATAAGATGATACACAGAAACGAAAATAATAGGTTTTCTAGCTTTTACCTTTAGACAGCTGTGCTGACTCCCACTTCTCTCCACCAGCTAGAAAGCAGTGCCATAAAAAGTAGCTGATCTTTATGCAATAGAAAAGATGAAGTCTGCCCAGGGAGCCCTAATTCCTTTTCTGTGGAAGAAAACCCCAGTATCTTTGGCAGTGGCTTGAGCTTCCAGGTGCTGAGGTCCTCTTAGCAAAGCTGACAGAACATTGGTGCAGTTTGTGCCTCGAGTTCCTTTGGTTCTGTGTTCTGCTTTACTGGGTCTGTCTGCTTGCACCTCCCTGCTCTGGAACCACAGCTGTGCTTTTGGTTAACCTTCAGTCTACATCCAAATGGGAAATGCTCTGATGGAGGATTCACCCTCGTGGTTGATTGGGGTGAATGCTATGTTTCTGATAGATCTGGTTGCGGGGTTCTTGAAATGTAAATGGCCATTTGCCACTTGAGTATTAAAATGTTCTGTTTAGATAGGTTACATTTATAGAACACGAAAAAATTTAGACTTTAAAAAGTAATTTTGTTGTTTCTAACCTGGAATATTTACAGCTGTTGTAGAGCTATATGTGATTATTCTTTACAAATGAATACTCTAAAGTAGTTCAGCATGCAAATTTACAATGGACTTTTCATTTTTAACTAAGAACACTCTCATTTCTTCTTTGAGCTAAGCCATGCTTCTTCCTTCACTCTTTTTCTGCCCAGGACACATTTTCATTGTTGTTTTGTTAAAAGTTTTATAAAAAAAAATTTGAAAACAAACAGTTATTCCTTGGTCTCATCGTGATTGCTCTCGCAGAACACTAGGAGCCAAGTAAAGCAGCTGGCTTAACAAGGCTCTTCTCTTACAGATTCTGACATCTGGCTTTCTTGACTCAGTGAAATAAGCAGTCTTGCCAAGAGGGCTGCATTCAGGAGAGTGGGAAATGTCAAAGATAGTGGGAATTCTGGGCTCTGGTATTTAATTAGCAGAACTTTTTCATTCACGAATTTAACCTTTTAAGAGTGAAATCCTTGAATGTGTTATTATGAATGCAAGTTTTTTCCAGAAAGTTCTGATACTGAGACAAACTTTCCCTAAATTCAAGATCTAACTGGAATACTTGTTACATTTGATTTGCCTGTTGCTTAGACCAGAACATTTAGACAATAGTCAGAGCCTCCTGAGTGTCACGATGTCCACTGTCACTCTGCATGGCTGTCTTCTGCTGCAGAAGGAATGAATGAGGGACTAAAGGAGGAGCTGAGATCTTAGTGACAGCAGTGGCAGCCTCACACTGTGAAAGTTAAGTAAAAACAACACATTTCAAGTCTTACAAATTACAAATTACGTTACAAATATTTCATGTGTGTTCAATTGGCATTTGGGGTACTTTTAACATGTGTGCATTTTGCCACAAGTTCTCTTTAATCAGCAGGGTGCTGAAACTTACCATGATGCTTCAAAAATATATCTTTCTGTGGTAGGGAGAGAAGTTGTTATGAACTGAAGTGCAACTCTACATTTGTTTGAAGCAGCAGTAGAAAACATGATAGTAATTGTGGCAACAGTGATGGAAACGCATAGTGAAAAGTTACAAGAAGTATTTTATTGCCCTGCTATTTTATTACTCTGGCAACTAATTAAGTATTCTCTCCTGCTTCCCGCCCCTCAGCCTGTCATGAATTCTGTGGTAATTTGTGAGATTTCCATTGCCTGGGAGCATGCAGCAGCAGCAGCCTCTGCAAGCAAGGTGTGGTTTGTGCAGGTGTTTAGACATCATGCCCCCTCGTAGCAATGTTCTCCTGTTTGTTTGTTCTGCTGCAAGGTAGAGCAGAGGAATTTTGACTTGGATATTGTCAATATCTCTTCCTGTGCTAAGAGCTGGAAGTCAGCTGAGCTTTGAAGGTTTCAGAATTTCCCAGTGCTTTGTAAGTTTTATTAGGTAAATGTCTGAGACAGAAGTATTATGATATTCATGTCAAGGATGTGACAGGAATTTATTTTCTCTATAAATGTAAGTATTTTAATTTTTCCTTGTGTCTTAAGATACCTTCTCCTTTTCAGAGTTACCTGAATAAGATGTTGATAAATGAGGAGTTGGACTTACCTAATGATTGTGCTATTATCTGCCTAGAAAATACGATCAGTTTAAAATGATAGTATAATTCACTAGTGAACTACTGCAATTCAGTGAAATAAATCCAATGACTCTCACTGTCAGAAAATTGGAAGGAAGGCAGATTAACATGTGCACCGAGGCTGAAGGTTTTTAAGGGGAAAAAAAACCTTTTCTGCTCCAATTAAATCAGCCTGTCTCAGTAATGTTTCGATGAGGAGAGACAGAGCAGAATGCTTACTGTGCTATTATGTGCTTTAGGTGAAGAAGAGAGTCAAATTGGTATTAGTCCTACATTTTCTGCTCATTTTATGGAGCTCTGTATTTGCCAATGAATTCTCTTTCCACAGGAAAGATAATATTGCATTCATTTTCTCCTCAGACATCAAAGGCTAAAATGGTGTCTCCAATAAAACAAATATATTTGAAATCATCTACTTATCAGCATTCATCCAGCAGAAAACAAAGCCAAATATCAGGTATAGTTTATGTAGTGGTATTGTTGGCTCTGTGGTGGTCTGAGGACAATAAGCTGGTCAGGTCAGTTTGAAAAGTTACTGCTTTGGAAATATTTCTTCAGCAATGAGCAAATGCCAAAATCCCAAGCATGGCACTGTTGTCAGTACTCAGGGGATGACTCTGCAGGATGACCACTGTGGGATTCCCACAGTCAATAAATGCTCTTTGTTCAAAGTAATGTCAACCCCAACCGTGTGAGGGTTGTCATCCACTGCAATAATGTTCAAAGCTGCTTGGTTCCCAAGGATCCAAACAGTTTCTGTCCACACACCAAGGAATTAAGCGTGGAAGCAATTACAGCACGCTGATTTTGGCAGAGGGATTGGTACTACTTGGCGGTGTCCACACAATAATACTGGTTCCCCCCTCTTCTAACTGTTTGTGTTTCAATACACAGAGAGAAGCTGTAAATAGGCATCAGTAATTAATTGTGAAGAGAGAAATGGTCATAATGGAACAGAAAAATTCTTCAGGCTCTTGTCAATCTGCTCTTCCCAGTCAGTTGTCCTTAAACTACTGTATCATATTGGAAGGGGAAGAGCTTTGTTAGTCCTGCATGGCACTGCCCAAAAAGATGCAGGCAAACAATTACATTTAAAAATTGTGGTTTTCTTGTCTGTTGAAATAGAACTTCCAGTGCAACGGCTCTGTTGGAAAAAGGAATTGATAGAAGCAGTTAAAAAAGGCAGGCTTGATTTGAATTTTGTGGTGAATAAATGACCCCTTTCTCTTTTCTAGGTACATCAAAATTTTGTTGTATGTTAGCATGTTAAGGATTTAGGAACTCTAATAGTGTAGAAAATACAGAAATCTGAATGGAAAAAGCAACTGTACTATGTGAATAAGCTCTATAAATACTGTTTTATGAGCAAGTCAAGGGACATAAAATGTTCCTTTTACAACTAGAATTCTCATTGAATGTAACAATGAGAGGTAATAGTTCTGTTTTCACCTAATGCTCTTGCAAGAATTTGGAGGGAAAAAACCTTTAAATTAAACACTTCTTTCAAAACAAGTAAGGAGTTTTAAGAGGAGTTTCTGAGAGTTAGGTGCAAAACAAGTGTTTTGAAAAGTTAACTGCCTACTCAGGTCTTGGCCTTATGTGCTGCTATGCTAAATAGAATAATCAGTCAAGGAAGGTTTGGAAACCAGCATGCTGAATGGGTGTCAAAACAGTAGGGAGATGTCAAGGATGTAGAAAATACAAATGGAGTCGACAAGGCTTTCAAAGACCTTTTTGTTAACAATCCCTTTTCTTTCTTTGTAATTATATTTGGACTGTGTTTCCTTGGATCTTTTCTTTCTTGTGGACAAGTGCTTAAATCCATCCTTTTGTTGCTTCTTATGGTGATTCTGGTGGAATCTCCAATTAATAGTCAGTCAAGGCCATCTCTGACAACAAAGCCCAAGAGTCCCAAGAAAAGAATCCTGCATGTTAAATAAAATGTGGGAAATAGCACTCAAAAAGAAGTATGAAGACTACATTTTTCAAAGACTATTGGGAGGATAAGCTCTTGAGAAAAGGTGACTGTTCTTGTGACAGGGATCTTCTGGCTGCATGGAAAATATAACCTCCTTGGTGCATTTGAGCAGTTGCAGGTAAAGCCTGGGGTACTTGGTTTTGACTAAATATGTAAGGATTAACATATAATTTGTCTTAATTACTGCTTGGACCAATATCGGGTACTCACTACTTATAATAAAATCAAAATTTATTACCAATAAATGAATATGTTTACAGAATAGTTTCACTAAAGTAATTCTGCATAAATTAATTTCCAGTACAAAACATATTTTGGCTAAGTCCCTCATGTGTAATACAAGTGGGATTTTACTGCCATGGCGGGTTATGTTTCCAGCAGCAAATGCCTCAATGGTTTGCAAGATAGAGACTAAATGGGAATGAGTTCTTACAAATAGTTTGAAAGAGATTTTTGAGGTATCACACCCCTGAGCTGTTGGTGTGTGGAACAGCTTAGAGCAATGGTGTAATCAGCTCTGTCTCTTACCCTGTTCCCTTTGATCCAGTCTCACTGCAGTGAGTGGCTGACTGCCATTTTCACACAAGCTGCACAGCCAAGGCTCTTATTTGACTCGGTATGAGTTGGGGCTGAGGGAGGTGTGTGGAATGGAATGTTGTCTGTTTGGGATCGCCAGGAAAACTGGCAGCCTGCCCTGCTTTGAACACGTTAAAACCTCCTTTTAAAGAGCAGCACCTGATTGCTCCTCACAGCCGTGTCAGTCAGAAGCCCCCTGTGGGACTCTGAGAGGATCACAGGTGCTTTTCGTGAAGGACAGAAATGATAAAAATGTAAAAAGCTATTTTCTTCCATTACAGCCTGTTATAATGTTTCATCTAACTGATGCTGAGCCGAAATACGAACAGTAAAATTGGTAACTTGTTGAAAATTGATTCCAGTAATTGCTTCTGCCCTTGACCATGTTTGATATTTGCTTTTATTAAGACATGCTAGGTTAAAAAAAAGCAATGAATTTTTTAAACTGTAAGTACATCATACTTTTATGAATGTTTCACATGTGCTTTTATTTTCATAAATGTAAGATTTTGAAAGTGCCAAGAGGAAAAAATTTAAAAGCCTAAAAGGGAATTCCAGGCTAGTTTCTAGGGAAACTAGCAACTTTTTCAGATGTGGTCAAGTTCTCTGTGTTCCCAAGCAAAGGCATTTCTAGTTAATTAATAGTTTATTTAAGGCATATCTGTTAGTGATACAAGGCAGAAATCATTTCTCCTAACTCAGCAGCTTTAGGTTTTCTTCAGCTTCTTGAGTTCATTTTGGAAGAGAGTGAATGTTAGACTACTGTGCAGGGAAAATGTAAAATATATCTCTGACTTGCTGATTTTAGAAAATGGGCGCTGTTTGCAGTTGAATCCGGCATGTTACAATGACTTCTGGGGCCACTGGATTAAGAGGTGGTCGAGAAAAATATGAATGATAAGTTTGTTTTAGAGGGCACTGAGCAATTTATCACTTGGCCATAGGCTTTCAAAGAAGTGTATTTCTGCATGACAGAGCATAAACTGGTCACCAGTACAAATTGCATTAATATTGAGCATATAAAGTGCTGTATTTGGAATTATCATTTAAAACACATTTGGATGCTGTGAAACACTAAAGCAGTGCATTTGGAGTTCTTGGCTGGCTTCTTGCGCTTTTACTCCCCTAAAATCACTAATTATTGAAGATAAATGTTCTGCAAATATTATCAGAATATAGAATAGGTGCTTTCAAGAGGGCAGAAAATAGTTTCAGTCAGTTGGAGCTGACAAAATCAGTCAGTTTTACAGACTAGAATGCAGTAGAAAAATTTACTAAACAGACTGGTAATGCATTTATAACTCTACAGTTGAATATAAGGTTTGCTGTCCATCATTGCCTTACACAGTTTCCAAATATGCATTTTTTCCTAATTGCATAATCCTCATGGCTTTTTTTCTATGTTAGATAATCCCTAGAAAATTGGGTTGTTGATCTGTTCTAATACCTTTGGCATGATAAAGTGAATACATAAAGCTTTTGGGTTGGTTTGGGTTTTTTTTACATGACAATACACAACCTCCCCCCTCCACCTGTTAGGGAAGAAAACAATTAAAAGTTCTGTTCATGCAATAGAATAGATTCATGCCAAGACATTATAATATATTCAAGCTACAGACATAATGGCAAATTTTATGGCAAAATTTTCCTTACAAAGGAACTATCTTCTTAGGACTGATCTTTTAATTTTTTCCTCAAGGGTGACAACAGATTAGAATCATATTGCCTACACTGCTAGTTTACTAATTTTTAATTAATTATGTTGGTTTGATTAGTGAGTGTCCTGAGACTTTTTTATTTTATCTTGTGTCTTATATTTCACTATTGTAGAGGAGATAAAAAAATATTATAATATTGATCTATGCTTCTACATATTTATTAATTCTACTACAAGTTGTGTAATTCTAATTTTCTAGGGTAGAAATACCAGCGAACAATCACAATGGAACTTTTGTCTCTGAAATACAATGTATGCAGTGTCCTTGGCTGCCATTGAAATTGCTATCTTGAACATTCAGAAAACGGTGGAATGGAGAGAATAACAGAGTAGTTTCATCTCTAATAAAAGAGATGCCACATTTGGGATGTTCACTGGTGCAGGAAACAAGGGCATTTCATTTCAGTTCACCTTAATAATTCAAGTCTCAGCTGTCAATAGGTATCCAGTTCTCCTTGTAAGTCTCTCTATGAGCTGCTGAAGTATAAAGGAATCAAAGTCGATGAGGAGGGAGAGGTTTGAAAGCTCCTTTCATCCGACACGTTGTTTGGACATTGAACTGTGCAAGCTAATTATTTTGCCTTTCTATGACCTCCAAACCTGGACATCCCTTAATAACTTGGAGTCATGACTGGGACTCCTGAGCTTTCCTTTTGTCTTTGCATGCTCCAAAGGGCTTCTTGGCTCAAAAGTTAAGAGTATCATGTATGGAGGGTCAGAATGGACCTTGAAAGGGTGTCTTGAGCATTTGTTCTTCAAAACCAGAATCTTAAATCATCCTGATAGATCTGAAATTTAGATCTCAGTTCTGTGTTGTTCTTCTGTTTAATTGGAAAAAGATGAAATAACAACTCCTCTAGGTATATTACTGTTTCATGGTGCAGCTTTCAAGAAGTGCTTGCATTTACATTTTTTCTTTCACACATCTCAGGTAACTTAATTTATATCTCTCATGGGCCCATCTCCCTGTTGAAACAAGAGCAATGGCCTGACATTGGCAGGCTGAGCTAGGAAAACCTTAAATGCTTCCCCTTTTGTCATGGAGTTATGGGGAGTAGCTGCGAACTGAATTTGAATATTATTTGGACTGAAGGATGGTGGGTTCAGTAACATGAGCTGAAAACAGTCAAAAGCCTGGTTGATTTTGAAAATTAAGTTCTCATATATGTTTAAAAAAAAAAAGGGGATTTGGTGTACTCTGATATTATTACTGAATTTACCAATTGAAAAAAAAGTTCTGGCCCTGATCAAAGTCTTGTGATGTAATCACAGTTTGCAAACAGAAAAAATCCTATAATAGGCTGGTTGCTTTTATTTTATTCCTTGTGTACTCATTTTGTGTTTCAGATTGCTGAAAGCAGACAAGGAAACATGAGCTTTCCTTCAGAGAAGTCTGAGATAAAATTCAAGTTGTTCAGTCAGCCTATAACCAAAATATTCATAACATCATGCAGATTTTGCCACAATTTCCCATTCCCAAAAATTTAATTTTGTCTGTCTGAAAAGGTTTCTCTCTAGTCAGTTCTTCTATGCAAGACCTTTTTACCAAGTGCTTCTGAGGTTTGAAGGCTCCCCTTGTAGCAGCACAACTGCTGGGAGGTGTTCTGAGGCAGCACCTAAAACATCTCCCCTGTAAAAGAGCAAGTCTTCCCCTCGGTTTTCCTCTTACCCGGCGAGGACAGCTCTTGCTGCTGGGAGTGTGCTGTGTCCAGCAAATGCATCCTTGTGTCCTTTTTTTCAGAGTGGGAAGGGATGGAAAGAGAGAGGATGGCAGTGCTGTATAAAGAAATCTTCCTCCACACCTTAAATCAATAACATCCTGTATTTGTCAGGATTCTGAGTGCTAAATAAAACGCCTGCAGAAAATGTCATCAATGAAGTCTTGCCATCAGACAAATTTCATGTCAGTTCCTGAACTGATAATGAATACTATTATTTGAAATAAGTTCCTAGCAAACAGTTGCTTAAAAATATGGTTTCCAGCTTCCTATCCTTATTGGGACAGCTTTCTGAAACAATTGATCTTAATAAGCAGCATGCTTATATTGCAGTCAAGTCCCATAGCCTTTTTCCCTTTCCCCCTTTTTGACTTTGTTTTCCCCCCAAATGGATCCTGATTTTGATGTGTCTTGACTGATGATAAAGGACTCATGTTAGGATCAATACCAGCAAAAAACTTTCCTTAGTGTTAGACAAAACAGTTCGCGAGAGCGCAGTGCTATTAATGGCCAGATGTGATGCACTGTATTCCTTCTGGCCTTTAAATTCTTATCCACTCTGGACTATTGGCAGAAGAGTTTCACAGAAGAGCAATTTTTCTTCTTTTGAAAATTGAATCACTGTCTAAGGGTAGGACTACACCAAATTTTTCTACTGCTCCTTGCATTTCGAAGGCTGGGCTGAGAGTAGTGGACTAAAAACAAGATGCACTTCTCCTTTGCAAGCTTAGTCTTGTCTGTAAAAGGAAGAACAAAATTAACCAGGGTTATAATTTAGACAATTTATCAGATTTTTAAATGGTGCTTAAAATTCAGTATTCCCAACGCTCCACCCATACTGTTTTGACTGTTTAAAGTTACATTCTTGTTTGCAATATGTTTATAATACAGAGAACTTTATGTAGTAACAACTAAATAGGATTTTTAGCAAATAATTTTGAAACTACAAATAAGTATAGTATAGAAAACCCTACAGAGATTTAAATCTAAGTAGTGTTGGAGAACAAGAAATTTGCCAAGAAATGTAAGTATTTAAGATGTGTTTCTAACTGATCTTGTCAAAGCACACTATCTTATTACTAAGATTCATGCTTAATACCAACAAATGCAGGTACTGCATGTAAAAAAAATTAGAAAATAAGTTTATATTAGTTCAAATAGTAGCATTGACATGCAGCTCCTCTTCAGTTAAATAATCTTCACAGAAAATTAATGTCTAATTTGAAGTACAGGATGATTTTATACTTAAAAATATGCCTTAGTGATAGCTTTTATCCAAATCCTATTGCCACAAAGTGGAAATCCTATGGACATTTTCCTTTTGATGCCTTTCTGTTGGAGAGGCAGCAGCTGTCTCCTTTAGCTCCTGTTTCCCATTTTTAGCCAATTAGTATGAACAACAGAAAAATGGAGGTACAGAAAAAGATGAGAAAATTATGAGTTACACTTTCTTTCATTATAGACCATAGCTGATACTTGGGAAAGGAAAATAGTGTAGGAACAAATATGGGAATGATAATTTAGCTGGTATGTCCTCTTGGGTATACGAACAGCCTGGCCCCTGAGGGATTTTCTTTCATTTACTCTTCTGGTATCCCAAACAACTTGTGGCAATGAATTCCACAAATTAATAGACAAAATAAGGGGAAAAAAAAATTGCAATGTAACTACTAAGTTGTTTATGTAACAGGAGAAGCATTTTTGTATTTCATAAACAAAGCTTGTATTTTCATACCTCATATATTTTGATATACATTTCATATTCAGATAAATTCATCATAAAAATGAAGCTATAATTTCAGTAAATGAAGTTTTCAACTAATAAAATGCATTATTTGTTGTTTTTACAGCTATACAACAAATTACAAAATGAGTTCTCCCCAGACACTGAAATCTGATTCGAAAGTTGCCTTACCTGAAATTCCACTTCATTTGTCAGAGACAATATTGTGATGTTTATGTAAATAGTCTCTCTAGGATTTTTTGTTTATTTTATGACAGGGGCTCTATTTACAATCAGTCTTGTCGCCCTGAAAAATACCATATGGCAAAAGTGCCCATATTAAATTTAAGGTGATCAGGTTCTATTTGTCCAATCTATTAAAGCAGCCACCCCATCAGCTAATTTGACAGCTGTATTGCTCCACATCTTTGCAGGCAATGACATATGGTGAGGCACAAGGACAAACACGCAAATATTCATTTCACCAGGACCAGGACATTGTCTAAGCTTGAAAAAAACCTTTGTTAGCAAAGCTGTGCTTAAGAGCAGCACATTAACCTCTGTATTTATCTGCCAGGGTTTGTTCTTGAGTGAACAAATAAAAGTGCCCATCCTAAAGCAAGTAAAATGGTTGACAAATGGTGAAATATGATTGCTAAGAAGGAACAAAGGCTCCAGTGACCTCAGCAAAGATGGTTGGTAGCTCAAAAATATATTGAACTGTTGCCATGATCAGGTTTTGAGGGGAGGGAGAGAGGCAAGGAGGGAAAGAGCAAGAGGTTAAGTACATTGCATTTGTACAGTTTCTGAGTACAGCTTCCTTTTTATAAATAAGCCACAGCAGTTTATGGTACCCGAGAGGAAACATTAGCCTTCAGCTGTGAGGTAACATCAGGTTTTGGTCATATCATACTTGTGGGAAGACAGAGAGGGGAAAATATCTCAGTATTACAGAATACAATTGTTAATCAGTTTTAAAAGGGGAAAAAAAAGTTTTTGAACCTGATTCTGTTTTCTCTTTGGAAAATAGTAGAAGTCAAATGTGTGATTTGAGTTATTTACAAATGCAGAATACTCATAGACATTTCAGTAACTGTAGTGAGAGAGATTAAAACATTTCTGAAATGTCTTTTCAGAAAAGACCATGTTTTAATTCAAACAGATTTGATGTTTGAAGAATCTTGGCGAACACTGCTAGCTGTTAAAAGGATGTACAATAAAGTATATTCTCTTTGACAGAATATATTTTATGTCTTCAACTGAGATCATTAATTCTCTTTTATTGAGAATGAGAGAAGAGATTTCTGGCTTAAGCAGTTTATAGCCTTGCCAGTGTTGCTGTTCAAGAGCCACCAGCAATAATCCATCTTGGTGTGTTGCCTCAGCGTCCCCAGCAAAGCAGAGGCCCTGACCATGTGCTGGGTCGGGGCTTCCCAGGCAGGAAAGCACCTGGAGCGTGCAGGGTCAGCTCCCCCTGAGCTCAGCCTCCCCCCTCATTCAGATGCCTCTCCTGCTTTCCTGCTCCCCCCTTCTCTTTCCTTCTGAAACAAGGCAGCCCCCAGACACAGCGTGCAAGTGCAAAATGTGTCCTGTGCCGTTGAGATACCGCTTTGATGTGTGACTCTGAGTTTACCTGGGCTGACTGACATGAGAGAAATAACAAAAAGGCAGGACAGCCCCACCGTGATCTTTACCCCAGGTGGTTTTTCTAAAGGAGAAACAATGCCCACCCTGTAGTTGTTCTGAGTGTTTCTCTAGCCCTGAAAAAAGGCTTTCTGTCTGCTTCGTGCCATCAGACCAGCAGTAATCAGTTGAACAGGGATTGCAGCCTGGTCCCAAAACTGTGTCAAATTCACACTGTGTGCTAGCTGGGGTAACTCGAGAGCCTTCCTAATCATATCAGTGAAACGTTAGTGCTGTGTAGCTTCTTAACCAACCAAAAAAGATGACTTGTGCTTGTCCTCCATTATTTTTATTCCTCCTTATCGAATAAAGATCACATGGTTTGAAAAATGGGGATTGCCTTCAGAGGGTTCCAGACCAATAAGGAAATAATTCAGTGTTAGTACCTAAATCCCTGTGGAAGCGCAAGTCAAGCTGAAGTATTATGCATGAGTTGGTAGATCTTCCATATGTTGTTTGTACTTATTCCCTGAGGCTTTGTGCTATAAATAACAGAAACTGGAATGCAAAGTAGCACTCATCAGGGACAATAAAAGTAATAATTTGGAGATTCATTCATAAATACGGCTGGAGGGGACCTGTTACGATTTGCAGAGTTTGGTCTTCTGCGAGACAAACTTTCCTTGTGCTAATCCCTACTGAAAATTGGTGCAGCTTTTTATTTATCCAAATAGTATGAATCTGGGGACTTATTTTAAGGAGCAAAAAACTCAATGCTCTATTTGAAAATCCTTTTTTACCACTTAGCAGCTAAGACAGCTGAGCTGAGATCCCAGATTCCCAGAACCATTAAGGCTGGAAAAGACCTCTAGGAGGCTCAAGTCCAGCTGTTAACCCATCACCTCTGTGTTCACCACTAAACCATGTTCCCAAGTGCCATGTGCGCACATTTGAACATTTCCAGGAACGGTGATTCCACAACTTCCTTGGACAACTCGGACAGCTTACATTGTGACTAAGTGGGATCTTTCATCTGGTGGTCTCCAGGCTTTGTATGATCACACAGAAATTAGTAAAAAATGACATGCCTTTTTAATTTAGACTAATTGATATTAACTTGTGGGGCTTAAAAGGCTAATAAATAGCAAATGTTTATTCTAACGTATTAGAAGATTATAATAAACTGTGTATATGCACACACCAAAGCTGAATACAGTTATATGTCATTTATTGGCTAATTTTATAATTGAATACCTAATTATTAAACATGTTGCTAAGTGTTCCAAATTCTTAGGAATAATTCATACTGCTACAAAAGATCTTGATTTAAAATCTGCGTATCAGCATCCTTGATATGAGACTGGATTTGCGTTGTTCCCAAGGTCTTAGGTGTCTCCAAGGCATTTAAGAGCATCCCCAGCATGATGGTGTGGGTTTTGGAAGGATTTTAAGGGGCTTTTGTGGACCATGTCAAGAACATATAATGTGAATTTTGGTTATCCTGGGGAAAGCTGCCAAGTGAATAGAGCCACAAAACACGACTGCATGCAGACTCTAATGGTCTCTTTCTTGATTCTTCTCTAATCATCTTTTGTGCAGCGAAAAAATAAACTGCTGCACTATTGAAATTTTCCAAGTGTAGATGAAAATATATTCTCTAATAGGCTGTTAACTACTTGCACAGTTTTAATCTGCTACATCTTTATTCTGCGTTTGATACTTGAGGAAAAGCGTGCAAATGGATGCACTAATAATAGCTGATTAAAATGCATTAATTTTACATCACCAAATAATCATCATTAATTTAATTCCAGTACACCATAAAATGTCTAATTCCTCTTCGGCCAGTTCACATTTAAATTTATAGAAGAGATAAGAGTAGTTTAGGAAGTCTCATTCAGTGTTCAAAGATATAGTCTTATTTTTTGCGCGTGAGGTTTATTCCTTCAATCAATTGAAATGCAATAAACACTATGGTAAGAATGCTGAAATTTCACAGGCAGACCCAAATGATAAAATACCATGTGAAACATCTCTTCTTGTCAGTGCTCCTTCCAGTTTGGATGCAGCAGGTTTATTCCCGAGAGGCTACACTTTAATCCGCTGTGCCTAAGCCCAGTTATTAAATCCTCAGCAGAACTAGAGATATACCTGTAGCTTTAATTTGCAGCTGCTGTGTTTTATGGCCTGTACAAATTAGATAGTGTTCTTTATTAACAGCGTTGTCACAAACACTTTTTATGCAATCAGATTATCTCCTTTTTTTAATTGTTCATGCTAATTTTCTGTCACACCAATTTTTGAAAGTCCTCCCTGAGATTTTCAAGTAACACTTTCTCTCTAGCTTGGCAATTGTGCCAGAAAAAAAAAAAATCTCTGCTTTTCTAATAATGGTTATTTATCTACTAGATCCTACCTTCCACTCTGTTAGAACACCCAGTGTTTGCTCATGAAATAGGGAGTTAATCGGCTTAATGAGACATTCTAAATGGTTTCCATAGATCTAATTTATTAATAATTCAGAGGATACTCAAATGGCTGCCATTAGTTCACCATCTCATCCTACTCTCTGTGTTGGATACCATAGCTAAATAGTGAAAATATCACTTGAGGGCATAGATAGAACTCAGCAATTGTTTTTAAAACCTCATTTTTAAGATATTGCACTGCTTGTATTTCAGGTGAGAAACACAACAGATTTCTTGCTTCACCTAGAAACTCAGAGTGAAGTGAATTCAGTGTTAAAAAGAAATAAAGGGGTCTTCAGAGTTACTAGCTTCTCCTTCCTGTGTATCAGCTGTATGCATGTAAGTCTCAGCACTCTCACTTCTATTTTTGAGTGCAACTCAGTACATTTGAGGAGTGACATCTGCACTCCTGAGGTGACTTGGATGTCCCTCCTTACTTGGCAGACAAGAGTTAGAAGTGGGCTGTGTTCTGAAGGTATAGATAGCGCAGTTTGGGCAGGATATGGCAAATTAAATTCTCTACAAATCTAATAATATATTGTAATTTAAACCCACATGGAACATTTAGCATTTGCTTTATGAATTTCTGAATACTTTGGGAAGCATTCAGACATGCTGCCTATTTCAGTGACTTCCAATGTCTTATTACATGAGTCGAGTTTCTTAAAATCCTTGTAAATCAGAGTATTTTAATTCTAGTAAAAGAGATGGAAATGGGCAAGGACGGGTAAGGAAAAGGTTTTTAAAGGAATTCAACTATTAAAAAAATAGCCTTGGTACCCATGTATCTATTGTTATATTTCTAAATATAACCAGAATCCAAAATTACTTAATTATTTATTTGATTATTTAATTCAGTTTGTTCAGTGTTCTTCTTTTCGGAACTATGTAATCTCTCTTCCTACACCATGTAGGTATTTCACTTTTTTGAAAAAGGAAATTGCTCTTCTAAGTGAGAAAAAAAAAGTGTTTTTATCCGTCATTGTATCAAAATAGAATGCTTTGTCATTTTATTCAGCCACATTTCTATAACCACACATAAAATAGCAGCGGAGCAAGAACAAATTGTACCTAGCCAGGGATTTGTATAAATTCCTTTTTTCTGATCTTGTATTCATCTGCTTCTCTATGTATTAGGATTATATATCACCACAAGAAGTTAAAGTTTTTTTTGCCATGATTCAAGTAAAAGGCTCTGGATTGGAGCAACTTATAGACTGAGTCTGATGCAATATGGAAAATTTATCTAATATAATAAGAAAAGCTGTATCTTATGTTGCAGGGAACAGTTTTATTGCTAACAAATTTCAAAATACGTTAAGAATATGAAATTGGGATATGGCACCCAAAATCTCATTAAGCATTTCTATTTTGTCTTTGTAACATCTGTCATTATCAAACCCAAATTCAACAGTCATTATTGTAGTCACTGTTGCTAGGGAAAAAAAATTTCCCTTGTACATTTTAGTATGGCAGTTAAAATTCCCTGTGGGGAATTTAATTTGGATCCTTTATAGAGGCAGCATAGACTAATAAGTCATTAAAGGGAAAGTGAAGCATAGGTAGACACCAGTGATCCTTCCACATATGCACTTCGCTGGTGGATTTTCTTTCTAATATTTAGTATTCTTGAATGTTTTGGTAAAAGGAAAACATAGGTTTGGTGGGAGAAACAACTTGTCTTTTTTATTTTTTAGAGGCCACTAAGCCAGGATATCAGTTTTAACTGAAAGCCTTGGGAAAACAATCATCGAGTATCAGAATTCCTGAATAACAGAGAGTAGAATCCAGTGAAGGATAATTTATCCCCAAGTCTTCAAAATATAAGAATTTCTGTGTTCTATCAATTTATTCACATTTATTGCCTAATGAGAAGTGTTGCAATGAATTTTTCAATATTCGTTACTGGTATATTCCAATCAAATGTTGAAGCATGGATGTCCAAAGATGGAAATGAGAAATGGCCACTAAGCAAAGTCAGAGGCCTCTCTGGAAGGCAATTAAAGCTGTAGTTTTATAGATATTGCTGAGGAAATGTATCTACTAGAGCCATTACTTGGCCATATAAATCCTATTTTACAGTAACAGGAAGAACAGCAGGAAGTTCTGATTTGGCTGCTAAAGTTATCCATGTGGTCCCTCTTTCTTATATGTGGGAAACCAGGTGAGCTATATTATCTTTTAGGTGTTGAATGTATTTATAGTATTTCTCACAACATATTTCCTACTATCAGAAGGCATTGTGTAATCATTTAAAACAGTTGCTGTTTGTTTCCTGCCCTCCCTCCCCTGTCTCGTCCTTGAAAAAATGTCCGTGTGGGGGTTTTTTGGTAGCATGATATTTGTTCTGATGAGCATTGATTCAGTTTGTCTGGGGGGGGAAAATCAACATGGAAAACATTACTTTTGCTGCATCTTGCTATTAGGGGTATTGGTTTAGAAAGGCTTTGTTTTAGAAACACCCAGGGGGGTAAAAACTATGAACAGAGAGCATGACTGAGCTTCAGTTGCTGACTGCAGATCCTGCAGGGATGGTGCCTTGCTAGCGAGAGCTTCCCTGCAGATGTTGATAGGTTATGGCACATCAGTTGCAAAGCACATTTTAGCAAACACATCAAAGATCAGCACACAGGAACACAAATCCAGCGATGTGCAAATTGTCTCCCAGTGTTTGACTTCATGAGTTCAGAGCCTCTCTGTCTGCTGCAAGCCAGAGCTGGCAGTGGCTCTGCCTGCTGGTAGCCCTTCTGAAATTTGAAAATTCCCTTCACTGTGAACTAAGTAAATACATACATAGGATGGAAAAGCAAGAAGCAATTCATAACAAAATGACCTCTTCCATTATTAACTGGCAAAACTCCCAAAGGCATTAAAATAAATGAACCATAGCATGAATCAAAAAGGCAAAAATGATAACTTGGGACTTATACTTTATAAGTTTAATTAAGTACCGATGGATTGCTGAAACAGCATATGACTTGCTATACTATTACTGCTAGAAATAATTTTAGTGATTTAAAGATGGAAATCGAATGAGAGGTTTGACTGTATCTCATCTAATTCCATTATTCATGGCTACTTTCCTGTTTTCCCTGAACTGCATCAGTTGTCACTTTTAAATTTCAGTCTCTGCAGAGTGCATATGCAATTCTCAATTTAGCTCATTTTCCAGCTGTTTATATATAAAACCCTGGGAGTGTTTTAGAAGCATTTTACTGCTGTTGCTTCGCAGAGGCTTTCATCAGCATGGAATGAATAAGGAAATAAATTTTGAAACAATTGGAAGAAGAGAACAAACGTCTTCTGAATGAGCAATGAGCAACCTGGAGGGTTAGACTGTGGTACATGATGCTACTTTGTTCACCAAACCTCAAACTTCTAAGTCATACTGAGAGGTTGAGTCTAGTGTTTTCCCATCTGAACTTTACACTTTCTTAGTTCCCTGAGTGAACTAATCCAGCTAGTATAATGGATGAAAGAAAGGAGAGAAACATAATACGCTTTACTGTCTTGGGGTTTTTTAAATAAAAAAAAATGCCACTCCAGTTTGAAATCTTTCTTTAGGAATAATTTTTAAGGCTTTGTGATTAAAATCTCTGTGTCTGTGTCTGAGGCTTTTGCTGATGTATTTCAGACTATTTTCAAGGGAATTTTGTAGAAAAATAGAAAATACAAATAAATTCTTTATAGACAGATAAAAGGAGAAAATAGGTAGGTTGTGTAAGTGTTCATGGAATTTCTGCCTCAAAGCTGAATTCTGCTCATCAGAGTGATGGTGCTCATTGCCTACTGAATTTTAAAATCTTCCTTAGTATAAGGAATGGAGACATAAACTGCCAGTGTCTCTTTGGATACAGTGCTTTCAGTATGCACAAAAGTGCTTCTAGTATGCAGAAAATCTGGAAAATGCACATGACTTTAGAAATTAGTACTTTATCTGTATTTGATAGTTAATATAGTTCTAAAATTATTTTTTTAAAATGTGTTCTTATGCCACTAAAGTGTACCTACGAGATGTCAATTATTCCGTTTGTTTTCATACCAGTTTTTAGTTATTCTTGCCTTTAATTCTCTTACTGATTGTTGGCTGAACGACTGCATATTATGTGTCTTCAAGAAAACAAAGCTCCATCAAACTCAAGGCTAAGTGATGAAGGCCAAAAGTCCACCTGAAATGTGCATAGAAACCAAGTTCAATGTATACAAAAGTTGAAAGTATAGAAATAAAGACATTTTTCTCAAAAGAGCACAGAAAGAACCAAGAGATGATATGAGCTGAAAAATACAATGCAATTCTTCATTATTTTAAACAGTTGTGCAAAACAGTAGAACAGAAAAGATAATCCCAAGACTGTGCTTCCCAAGAAACAAATATATTTGTATGATATTCCCCAAAACAGGTAATGAAACTATTCAAATATGCAAGATTGTACTTAATCAAATTTGAGTGAACCACTAAAAAATAATAGTTTCCATCAATTTATTCTATGGAACCAAGTGAAAATTAGAGAAGTGCCCAGAAAAATAGCTGTGATATTTTTCTTTGTGTTGGTTATGAATGTGGTGTACTTTTGCATTCCTTGCACATGCAAATTCCTACTGAAGCCAAGAGAATTTCTAGGTGAGGAATATATCTGAAATGACCCCATAATTTAATCAAAATGTTGAAGTGTGAGCATTTCCCAGAGTAAGCTGTAAATCAATGTGACACGAGAAAAAGAATGTATTAAAAGCATAGAGCCGTGCTGGAGAATAGGGATGGGCAATCAGAGCAGAAATAGTGTGACTTCAGCCACTGAGAGGAGATCTGAAATGTAACTTCAATTGGACTGAATTAAAACTAAATCAACGTGATCAACTAAATTGAAACTGAACTATGCTGTTAGAAACATTTGATAATTCATAATTTCGTTCCGATTATTGAGAATGAAAAATACATTTAAAAATAAAGCAGGCAATCACGTGGATGCGATTCCTGAACGCAGATAACAGGGTAACAGCTTCAGAATGAGCAGAGCTGTTATCAGCTGATACAAAACATCAGTAGGAAGAGGGCAAACAATCCAAGGGTATTCTGCTCTTACACTCTGTATTTGGCTGTCATTGGCCCAAATCAGCTCGGAAATAAGGCACTGATGGGTAACACTGCACTCCCAGATTTGATGCTTTCTGCACGGAGTTGTGATGAGCGAAATCTGTGTTTCTGCCGTCAGAGGACACTGAGATTTGCCCACAGTGGGGTCTGAGTGAGAGCACAGCTCATGTTTGCATCCATATATCCCAAGTTCAATGAAATAAATTTTTAAGTAGGTGTGTAACATGCAAGTAGAGGTTTTGTGCTTTTCCAGATCAGATGAGACACAATGCAAGGGTTCAATGTTCCAGCTAATATCATCAGGAGCACATTTTTAAGGTGCTGGGTACTGCTTGTAGAAGTTGGCAGGGACAGAGATGTTAAGACACCGAACCATAAATCTCATCCAGTCTCTGAAGGTGGGCTAGGACATGTGTAACTCCTAACAAACACATGGTGAATGTCCTTATAGCTCCTTCTCACTCTCTGAAACCCAATAAAACAGCATAACTGATGTGAATAATGCCAGGAAAGTGCTGACTGGTTCTGCTATCCCTCTGTGTTTCCTTTTCAGAGATTCCTTACAATCACAGGTTAAAAGACACCCCCTGGCACCCACCCCCACCCCATGCTTTGTTTTAATTTGCTTTCAGTTCTGGAGGGATTTTGTTATTGTCTTCATTTGAAATGTACTTCCAATCTTTTACATCCTGCGTGTCTCCAAATTTTTGCAGGCTTCTTTATTAATATTAAAAAGCTCCAAAGCTTACTTGTCTGCCCATGGTTTCCTATGCTACCAATGCTCCAATTTACACTTAAAAATCAGGATAAAAACTTGCTGCTTTTGCTAATCAGTGTAAAACAAAAAACTGTGAAGAAGGCTGTAAACATCAAAAATTTTTTTTTTTTTTTGCTTAGATAGTTTGCAACCATGATAAGATCAGAGAAATAAGCGTGGGAAGCTGTTGCCTGCGATAGAGAACCATTAAACTATTCTCCTTGCAGAAAAAGCAGTGATCACAACATCTCACATCTGTTCTTGTTGAACCTTAGAGCATGAAAGGAAATGAGATATTACAGGGGGAAAAAAAACAAACCAAAAAACAAACCAACAGCTCAGTGTGCTGCTGCACTGGATTGCAGATTCCACAGTTTTCTTCCTGCTGTGAAATCACTTTCCGTACTGGCTTAGAAATTATAACGATGCAGCACTGCCCTAAATGTGTATTTAAGTACAAGGCAGAAGCAAACTGCCATGAGATCGTCTGAAAAAATGCTTCCCCAAAGAAGTCACAGCTTCTTTATGACCTGGTTACCCCTGGTTGTACCAGTGACTGCTACTGACGAGTGGTGCCTGGAAAGGAAAAGGCCTCCATATTGGGGCCTTAATTAATTAATTAAAATTAATCTGTGGAAGTCTAATTAATCAGCTAAAATTACAAAGACCTGCTGGACATATGGGCAGCATCTTTGCAGAGGTCACCATTAAAAGAGCATAGAAATAATCACCAGTCCTCTTGAAAGAATACTATGAGAATCCAAATGATTTTTATGGCAACTGGGCATAGTTTTTTCAATGTCAAAAGTATATTTGCAACCTTTTAAAGACAAAGTTCACTAAACTAAAAGAGGTGGCACATAGAGGGTAGTTTCTTGGGTTTGCTCCTTTTAAATAGATTATTTGTATTTTTAACCCCGAAGTAGAGGCTGACTGAGTTGCCACAACACAGAACTGCCAAAGAACAACTTTTTTATCTTCTTGTATATCAGAAACATCCTGGCCATTGTTTTATTTTCTAATTGTTTCACCCACACTGTAGTCTGTGAATTGCTCTATCTTATTCTTATTAACATGCTTTTAGATCTCCCGTTTTCTGCTTAGGTGGAATGTTTTATCAGCTGTGCCTTCATTAGGCACAGCTAATAAAACATTATTCCCCACAGCTGAGCTTTGTGGAGTAAAAACTGTGGGTAGGGAGCAGATCCATGATGTGTTTTTCAGAGGTTCCACTTTGGACTGCTCTCCTCTGGCTGTACATAAACTCTCTCTGTTTCTCAGCTGCTAGACGTTGTCAGGTAAACCTTGCCCCACTAAACTTTCATGAGCTCTGTAGGCAGAATTGTCTAAGAAAGAAATATAGAGACAGAAAGAAGCATTGGTTCAGTACTTGGCTCCCTAGAGTGTTTAATGGATACTCTGCTTTTCAGATGTGCCAAACAATTATCATCTACGAGCAGTAAGATTTAACTTGGGAGACTCAAATGCTTTACCTCCACTAGCAAAGGGAAAACAGCAGTGAAATTCTGAGTAAATTACTTTGACTTTTTGAAAAAAGTTTGCTCTTAAATCTAAATGGCCATTTCATTATGAAAATGTTTTAAAACTATTGTTTTGAAGCGATGCGTATTGTTAATGCAAGTAATCTTGTTTTTTTCTTGTATTAGAGGGAGTTAAATGTAAAGAACATTACATTCTTAGGAACAAGGCAACATTTTGGAACATGACATTTATAATTAAAACATCATTCAAAAATGACAGCCAAAATTATGCAACACTATGCCTCTGAACAGAGAGGACAAGGTTTTAGAGAAAAATACAATTAAATTATTTCTGTGATGGGAAAAAATCTAAGCTTAAAGCTTCCCCGCGGGGTAGCTTTCTGCTCCCCCGCTGCTGAGGGAAAGGAACAGGAGCTTGAGATGCTAAAGGCAAACATAACTGAAATTCAAGAAAAACGTTCAATATCTTTAGACAAATAATGTCATAAATAGAGAATTCATTAAGATCAGCAAAGGGATCTATATTTATAGATGCTAGTGAGCAGATCTGGGTCAAACAGAGGAACTAGGCTATGCATCAGTTTAATAGCAAGAAACTGAATTCATAAGCAGTGGGAAAGGAGAGGGAATGCAAGAGGGGAGGAACAAGTCCTAGCTTATTTTCACACAGAAACACAAACTTAATGCCTGTTTCCTGTCTGGGTTGCAATAGATAAAAGCTGAGGAGAGCTGCCAGTTATCGGAATTGATACACGCTCGGCTGGAATAAAGAAGAGTTTTGTAATTTATTTTGTTGAGCTCTTTTCCAGTTGTTTGTAGCTGCCACATCTAATTGTGCTTGTGTAGTCCTTTAATTTGCATGAAAGAAGATAACGTAATTGAAAAACTCAGGAGTAAGACAAGTTCAGATTACTAGCAGAGGCAAGTTAATTTGTTATTCATTAAATGCTAATGAACCTGGCACCTATGTTTTATTTGTTTCACTCAGTTTGAAATTGGAAAGGTCTTGTAACACAGCTACGTCTGTGATAAACAGAGATGTTAAATTAAACTGCTGTTTTCCCTGATGTTCCACTAGAATAAGCAAGTTTGTAAAACTAGGGAACTATAAACACATGCGTGTGGTGAAGCATCCTCAAAAGGCAAACACAAAACCGTTAGGAAGTGATTCACAAATTCAGATTCCCTTGGGAACTGGGGCTGAACTTTTTGACCCCTCAGGGCCCAGTTTGGCATAGTTTCCATATAAAATGGGTAAAGTGTTCGTGCAATAAAAATTAAACAGAACTTTTGTCTTTAAATCCAGGGGCAGAGTTTGCTTTCTTCATCTGTCTGCAGTTGTGCTGCCATTACAACTCGATGTAAGCACGTGGAGTAGCCTTTAGTTGTCATAGATATTCTTGATAATACTGCAGAAATGGCTGAAAAGAAATCCAGACTTGTTCCCAGAAGTGCCAAAGGCATGCAGAGATCTGTGGCTTGTTTTCCCTTCAACTGCTAAAATGAGTTTTTAAACAACTATTTATGTTCATACATGTTATACTTCACTGTTATGTTTCATTTTGGTCTTCATGTCCTTGTTGTTCAAATCTTCGAAGTAGCAAGAATGGTACTTAGCCTTAGGGGCTAAATTGCGTGACTTACATGGCTAATTAATGTTATTGGGGCATATATGGTATATTTTACTGAAGAACAAATTCAACTCTCATTTTAAAAAAAAATCTGAGGACAGTTTGATGTTGACTTCTTCAGAAAAGTTATTTTCATTTTGTGTTATCTTCTTTTACAGGACTTTTAAAACATGTACATCCTGAAAAGAAAATATATAATGGTTAAAGCACATTTCTAACTTCAAAATATTGAAAAATGTCCACAGATACAGGTCCCCAGATCATATTACCTATGCACAGCTTCTGAAGCTTCTGAAGTACAGCTTCTGCCATTTGTTTGAAAGACAGTTCTTGTTTCTGAATATGATCTAGAAGGAATAAAATACAGAATGAAGTAGGTCTGACAGCCTTCTAGTTTGATTCAATATTAACAGCATGCATATGGTCAAAAATATTCATGTGGTAGGTTTTGCTTGTATGGGAATGATTGTAGATTGATTGAAATTGGAACAGAAATTTGGTTTATTCAATTTGTGCTGGTCAGGTAAGGGAGCATAAAAAAACATTTTATGAACTCAGTTACATTTGGAGGTGTTCTTGTCTGAAACCAGACATTTTAAAAATTTAAGAAACAATAATCCTCTACTGCATGTGCTACAATTCAGGGTTGCTATTTTTATTTACAGCAATGCCTTGTAAACAACTTGAACCTTTCACTCCTGAAATTTGCAACTACATATCCGGATAACACATAACCTCAGCTCATGCTTGAAATGCGTGCTGGCAGAGCAGAGAGTCTGAGGCTCTGAGAGTTCTGCTAGGGAGAGGGTTGGCTGTTCCTGGGGGAGAGAGCTCAGGTGACACTCCTTTTCCTCATGCTTGTCAGTGCAATCCCTTGCTGCTGAATTACAGGTTTTGAGCAAGTAACGTGCAAGTTATGTATGGAAAAATATGGTAACCAAAATACCTTCCCAGGTAGTGTTCTCTTCTTGGATCAGGACATCACTGTGCTACATTACAGGAGGTTAACTGGCGCCTTTCAGGTGAACATCCAAAATTTAGTTATTACCTAAGCTTTCTTCCTATTAAATCGTTCTGTGATATGTGCACAAATGAGCAAGAAAAATGATGCAATCAGATTCCCAACTGTTTCAGCTAAGATTTTCTGCAATACTTTAACTCCTCCTCACTGTGTTTTCTTATCCCAGCTATAGATACATATATAAAAAATATATGATCAAAGCTAAGCTGCAAACTTTTTTTCAACCTATAAGCTACATAAAGATATTATCTGCTTCTTATTCATTCATCTCTGCTACAGAAGTAGTTCATTTGAAAACTAAGCTAAATCTCTAAGCCAACCTGGCAAGCTGACAGTGGAAAAAAATGAATAATTACATTTGAATTATGATTGATACTGCATTAAGAAGGAAAAAAAGCCAAACCAGTTTTCTTGTGATAAGTTATGATGTTTGGATCTTTAAGAGACTGAAATTCTCCAGACCTGGTTCTCTAACACCGAGATGTGAGATGTTTTTCAAAAGCAAACCCCTATCTTTTGAAGCCTGCTCTTCATACCGTGTGTCTCTTATATCAGCTAAGTTCTGAAAGCTTCTTTTTGTACTGCTACTTTGTATACACTTGCTTGCTTTATGTTTTTATCTCTGCTGAAGGGGAATAATGGCTGCGGTGGGGAAAAAGGATCTGTTACTAAGATGAAAGGAGGAAATGGGCAGGTTATTGTGCTGAATCAAGGAAATTACTGCTGTCTTTGCCCTTTCTTATAGTGAGGAGCAAACCCTGTACAGCAGCTTTTGTCAAGAGAAGAGCTCAGCTCTCCACCGTGAGTTTCCCTGGATTTAACACCAGTTAACACCATAATGTTGGTTTTATATTCTTTGTTTATTTTCTGACACCTTCTGGAGTGACGTCACTTTCCTCTGAGACCAAGCAGAGACTCTGAGCCAGCCTTGTCATAGCACCCAGTAATTTCTCACCACTGGTCCCAAGCCTCCTTTTTCCTGAGGGTGACACTCTGTGCTCAAATCCATTATTTCAAAAATAGTGTATAAAGACAGGTGATGACATTCAACCTTAAATGGACATCTGATACTTCCTGCACATGCAATAAGTGGGAAAGCTATAAGATCATTTTATGGAGCACTTTTGTTGGTATCTCTTTTGGATTGTATTTTTTGGCTCCTTGAAGCAGCAAATCCTGATTTTGTGTAGCTGTACAACCGTTGGGATTGGTAGGTGGGTCACTGCTGCCCATCTTCCACCATCCTGCTAGCCCTGTCCTACCTGTCACACACAGGCAGGTGACACCAGGCTGGCTTTGTCCCTGGGGAATATTTCCAGGAGCCCTAGCCAGGCATTGTTATCCCACTGCAGCTTTGTTATCAGGCTTAATAATGCTGCTAGTAAGCAATGAAATGCATGACCATATTAGCATCTTCTAGATCATACCAGGGAACACAACTGCTAATATGGAAAAGTAATATCTGAACAAAGCTTTTACATTAAATGAATATGGTATTTCTGCCAGTTGGTATGCGTTCCATTCTGGTTTAGTGTCAAAATAAGGCTTCAAGACTCATCCAGGATGTAATGGAATGGGTGCAATAAAATCTCTCATAGGATTTTATAGTGCATCTCAAGAAAAAAAAAAATTGCATTAAATGCTGAAGCCCCAATTTACTTTTTTTTAGAATATTTGGCTTTTCGGTCATTAGCTTAGAGGAATGGGAAGTGTGAGGAAGTAGTAAGGAAGATCACTTTTTCAGAGGCAGAAAAAGTTTCCAACCTACTTCTCAAGTAGTGAGATATTTTGAGATAAAAAATAAGGCAAGTGGTAGTATCCAGATTTGATAGTGCCACTCAAGAAGGTATCCTCCATATCAGCTCAGCCGCTGCAGCTTATAAAAATAGCTTCACCTTCCAGGTCTGTTGTGGAGAAATTGCATCTCAGAACTGCTAAACCATTTCTTATGCCAATACCACTTGGTAGACAAGTATCTGAAAATGTATCTGAACTGTATAAAATTTTAATCTCTGCTCTTGTAGTTCCAGTGATTCTTTCTTCTTCGCAGGCAGAGCTTTGTGGGTGTTTGAATTAGGTATTTCAAACTGCAAGATCAGAAATCAGTAGCTAAACATGTCTGAAATATTTGTCAGATAGAAAGCAAGTTGAAGCAGATACAAAGTGCAAAGCAAAAACGATCTCTTAAAGGTGACATAAGGTGCATAAGGATTTTTTTTTTAATGTTATGAATAAAAAGGTATTTTAATTTTTTGGGTTCTGAGTTTGGGGGGTTGGGAAATGCAAAAAATGGAAAAGAAATCAGTTTCTTCCTGGTATCAGCATACCTCTTAAACTGAATTACTGTCAGTATAGGGTAAAATAAAAATAGATAAATTAATTGAAGTATACATAAGTAATATAATATCTGGATTAAACTGGATAAATTAATTGAAGGAAATATGCATGTTTGGTAAACAGAAAATATATTATTATCAGAAGGCAATATCAAAATTAAAAAAAATGCAGCATGATTGCATTTATTCACTGAAATTATAGAAATTAAAATAATCTCATTTTCTGTCTTGGAAATTCTTCTTTGGATCAGCCTTTTAATATGGAAGTCTCCAGTTATCTGTGTGAAAATTTGATTAATTCAATTTAACAGAGGCTGGTGTATTAGCAGCTCTCAGTTCAGTGTCTTTGTCAATGACTGAGAAAGGAAAGCAAGCAAATGTTTCAGGTAATATCTGACTAAACCATTGCACACCTGTTTCATTAACAAGAAATCTAGACAATTAGTGCTTGATTATTAGTGGTCATGAAAAGACTGATTGGAACTGCAGTGGTCATGAGCCTCAGTGTTAAAAGCCGTTAGTTTTTGTTGCAGTTTTTGTCCGTTTTTCTGATCTTTCTCCAAAGATAACTCCAGAGTTACTTGAATATTAAAGAAAAAATAAAATTATAAAAGTTTTGGTGTTCCCATCTGTTCGGGAAAAAAAATAAATGTCTTTCTCAAATAAGACAGCTCTCATTTACCAGCTTAGAGCTTAGAAAGTCCTTGTATTTTCTTCTTTAGTTAATGTGGTCTTACAACCACTGCTTTGTTCAGTTCCACTGTCCTTGTAGGTAAGGAAGAACCTGGTATGTGAATGAATTCCAGGAAAAGTAATTTCCAAGTAAGGAAGAGAATTCAAGATTCTACACGAAAAAGGAGTAATGAACACAATTATTGCCTCGTAGAATCAATCATACAGAGCGTTCAAATCAGCTCTTTTATCCAATAAACCCAAATTTTTAACAAGTTAATTACAGCTCCAGTCTCAAACATCTAATAAGATATTTAAGATGGATAAGCCACTGATGAACTGATGTTCTCTGTACAACATCAATAAGCAGCAGGAGGTCTTTTCTGATGGAGTTCCATGTGTTCTTAAGATCTTATTCCCCAAGCAGAACAGGGAAATACACAGTTCTTTAGAAAGCACATCTGTTGAGTTGCATACATTCATCTCTTGTGACTGGGAGAGTTCCCAGTTCCCTTGGTACTGCTGGATTTATGCCGTGGAAGAAAAACACCTCACACACATGGCCTTTACTCTTGTCTACAGAATATGAACAGCACTGAAAACAAAGGACTTTGTCACAGCATCTCACATTCTGCTGCTTCTCTCTGGGGAATCCATTTGTTTATTTTCTCCCAAGTCCAAATACATGTGTTACATTTTCATGTGCTTCGCTCTCAAAGGAGTGAATGAGATAAAGATGACATGAGAAATGACTTTTAGATTTTTTATTGTGGTGGCTAAGATCATGGCCTGCTGGCCACATGTCTCAATGTGAAATAAAACTCAACCTTTTATCATTTAGGTGCATGAACAGCTTCTATTCCATCTGCAAAGGAGCAAACGACCAATCTCTTGAACTCCTTGGGCAGTGACTAAAGCCAGCCCTGATGGAGTGGCAGTGCTGGTGCTTTGTAGCAGTGACCTCTGGGTGTATTTAAATGTACTTGCTATAATTCCTGTCTTTCTCTAGCAGCTTTTAGGTTGGTGGTGGCAGCTTCTGGAGTGACCTTGCTTGCTCTTTTGGCTGCCCACGCTGCTGACTGCTGTGCTGTTTGCAGCAAAGCCTGCAGTCCTGGTGACAGATTTCTAGCACAGATTTCTGATGTACTGGTTTGCCCTCCTGGGTATCTCTCTCTTTCATTCTCTCTGATTCAGAAAGGTTGAGGGGAACACTGAATACAGGATTTTGAATAACTTCAGCTCTGCTAATGCTTCACAAAGCACGGCTGTGGAGTTATTTTTATCATACAGAAATTTAGGACATTTTCTCCTTGTAGGTAAGGAGATTTCACATGGTGTTTTGAAATGAAAGGCTTTTCTTAACCTGCAAGAACTCAGTCATTAAACACAACCAAGGTCATATTTGCAGAATGGGAAAAAAGAACATTTTAAAAGAACATCTACTCACTAAGCAAAAGCAGAATAAAACCACCAAGAGCTTGTGCAGTATGAATGTAAGTTCTAATGAAACTGGTATGTACATATGTAACAGAATAATGTATGGAGTCCTCAAATCAACCTCTTCCACATGCACGTTTATTTAACTAAAGAAGTCACTTGTCTCTGATAATACAGGAATGGATCAATAAAGCTGAATACACCCCAAATTATCCATGACTTCTCCAAATAACTGGAAGGTATAACATGGAAGAAAAAAGCAAGGGTAGGACTAGGACTCAGTCCTCCTTCTCCCCCAGTACTGGTGGCTCAGGCTCAAGGGTCAGCAGTGAGGCATATTTGTAAGTTTGAGAAGTTTTTGTAGTTTTACTCCTGGAAAGAAAATCCTAATCTGTTTCTGTTGCATATAAAGCCAAAGTGGGAATTGCCTTTAAATGGCCAGTGGTTACCTGGCTTGATTTAGCCATGAGTTAAGGCAGGTATTCTCACGTGTGTGTGCAATATGCACTGGGAAAGCATGGATGGAAGCAGATCTCTGTGCCTGTGTGAGTGCAAACAGACAAGTGTGGTGCTTTGTGTGCCCAGCTTGCAGTTCAGAGCCAGTCAAAAGCAGAAATTAATTTTATTCATTCCTTCAGATACAAAAACCTGGCTGCCAAGAACCTGAGAATGCACCTATGAAATAGGAAGTGGACATTTAAGTCCTATAGCATAAACGTCATCTTGGGTGTGAGCTTCAGAAGCACTTCAAAACCAGGTACACAGGAGCACTCTAGATTATAAAACTGTAATCATCCTTACTTCTGTCAACATTAAAGATTTAATTTTAAGGGAATCCTTTGAGGAGGAAAAAAAAAATACAAGAAACTCAAAGGTCAAATAATTCAATTACTTTGATGCATTTCTATTTCAAGGAAAATTTCCTTACATGTCCTTTTCTTGCTTATTTATATTTTACCAAAAGAATGTGGAGGCTCGATATCATTATGTAGGATCCTTCATTAGCTGTAGAAGTTCAAGAGCTTGGTGTCAAAAAGCTGGAGTTTCTTGCAAGAGAGTTCTTTTTACATAATGACTTCCCTACCTAACAAACCTTGAACCATTTAGCATGGAAAGCATTCTCATTTTTCAGATAACAAAAATTCATCTGCAGTATTTTCTCCGTAGCCGTGTAATGAGGCTTGTAGAAACATGACACACAGAAATAGAATGAATAAATCAAATTGTACGGAAAAAAAAACCCTCAAGGATCTGACAGTAGAAATGACAAACAACAGGGAGCTCTGCAGCTCTGCTCATTGTCACTTGAAACCCATCTTTTTTTCTCTGCTCCTTAGAATATTTAAGGATAATGTCCTCTTGCCATAGGATTGCCAGGGCAGGTTCGGGACTCTGAGAAGCGATGCTTGGCAATGTCCAGAGCTCATTTGAGGGGTATTTTGGAGAAGTTGTGGCAGTTGGTTTCCTGAGGCTTCTATGAGGTATTTATTTTATAGTTTTGCACCTTGCAAAATGCTTTATAAATGCAAAAAAAAAAATTCTCATAACAGACTTGCAGCATAAAGAATCCTCCTAGTGAGGTTTGTGAGTGCTTGATGAGGCCTCACGTAGAAGGGAGGGGAATTAAAATGTATTGATCAGGTTGATGTCTGGTGCTTGCCTGTAGTTTATCTTTGGCACAGAGAGTTTGCCAGAACAATGTCAGTGAGGAAGGACCAACTTTTGTTTCCAGCACCTGTCCACAATCACTCTCTCTGTTTCAATGAATCTGAGCTGAAATACAAATGTCAAGCAATTTCTTCACTCTATCAGGAAGGCTGGGAGAAGTGGGGGGTAGAGTGATGCTTCCATATGGTCATGGCGTGCAGCACAGTTGCTCAACTGCATTTTAAGGGAGGTGGATGGGATGGAAATGAGAAGGAAATGACCCAGAGCCATGGAAGAATGAGCCCCAAGCACATCTCGATGCATTCCAGCTCTGAACATGGCAGGTTTGGCCATGCTCCCCACACCTCTGAGAGCGGAGCTGCCTCTCCTCCAGGGAAAGGGAGCTGGCAGGTTGCTGGCAGCCAGGGCTGTGCCTGGCTGCTCCGCAGGTCACTGGCAGCAGCAGCAGCAGCTGCAGCAGCATTTTGATCCACAGACTATTTTTGTGAGGTGGCCTTACAGTGGCTTAAATATATTTTATAGGTATGTGGAAAATATGAATTTTTTATTACTGCACCCATTATCTGAAATATTTTGCTTCCCTTTTCGGTATTTGCATGGTTATAATTACCAATAATGCTTTACTATTAAGTCTTGCCACTGAAAACCTTGTTTTCAGTAGCATTTGATTTTGTATATGAGGTCACATTCTATGAGGGGATACAAGAAAATTTGCCTACTGTTACAGCCAGTGGGAACAAAGAGAATCAACTCGAGGCTTGAGTTCTGTGGGTCAGTAGAGGTGTTCTGCCACTAGAAAACATATTCAGGTTTTTTTCTGGTTTGGATGCTCATATAACATAAAGTTGCATATACATTTGTATTTTTATTTTTGACACACAGCAAATAGAGTTGTTTTATCTTGGATTTGGAACAGAAATGAGATCTTTCATGTGATACCTGGACACTAAATCTATCAGTGGAAATAGAAAAAACTGAGTTAAGTACGGAACATTATTTCTGTGTTGATTGTACACTGAGATTAAGTTTTTACAGTTTTTAATTGGAGGATAGAACTTGTGTTGGCTTTTTGCAGGGGGGAAGAGGTTTGGGTTTTTGGTTTAACACGGATTGTCCCCACCTGGTGTCTGTCTACACAGAAACTTTTTTCCTTTCTCCTTCCTTATTGTAAACCACCTCATCCCACTGTTCGCAGTCCTTGTTTTCACTTACAGTTTTCAATTCAGTTGAAATCAAAGTGCCTCCAAAATAGTTTAACAGCCTCTCTGGGTAGCACTGCCAGACACACAAGCAAAAGGAAAATCTGAGATTATGACTAGTTTTTAGTTGCTAATGTTAAACACTTAAGGACTTAAGAATATATATATTTATAAAGAATTCAGGCTTTGAGGCTTAACATGAATATGAATATGTATAAATTTACTGTAGATGAAGCATAAACTACCACTTCTCTTTTCTCCCCTTTTAATTTTTTAAAAATTTATTTTTTTGCCAGCAAATGGTTTAAAAATAATGTTTTAAAGGAGCACTTGATGCTCTTTTTAAATTAGCTTGGACATTGAGGAGTTCCAAAATGTGTCTCTAATGTTCTTCCTATAAAGCAGTTTAATAAGATGTTGTAATAAATATGTAAAATTAGATTTATTGTATCAAGAGGCAAAAATAACCTCATTACTCAGAGAGCTTCAACAAACTCAGGCTTGCCTAATATATAATCCAGTAGTTTAATTTGTAACCTGATTATTGCTCTTAACAGAGTTCATTAGTACCTCAGAGTCCTATAAGTTGTTTGAATGATACTTGTTATAATTAATATTTAGTCTCTAATACTGTTCAGAGTTTCCCAGACTTTCAAAATGCCTCTTGTAATGGCTTTTTAAAAATTTTTTCCGGCTGTGCAAGCTTCACTGCCATGAGGATACAGGGAGGCTTCACAGATGTAATGTGGCCTTGCATTGATTAAAAAATCGTTTGTGTTCTCCCACAGTAGAAGTTTGGAATACCGTCTGAGCAAGGGTGCTTCCTCTCATTCCCAGGTCGGTGTTATTCCTGTGTCCATATTTGTGTACTTTAATCAGTGGGCTTGTTTGGGCTGGGATAGGCTTGGTTTTGTTCTTCATTTCCAGTACAAAGCCAAGCCACAGCCCCACACTGCCTACTGTGAGCAAAATGAACTCTGTCTCAGCCAAACCCAGCTTGTGAGGACACGGACTGATTGTCTCCAGGGAATGACACTGGAGCATAAATTCTGGTTCCTCGCTGAATTTCAGGGAGTGGAAATGTTAAGCTGTGAGGAAATGAAGGTAGCAAGCATATACTCACCCAGATGAGCAGTTCACGTGTGATTTGCATCACTGGTGTTCATACAGCTGAGTTTTAAAACTCCAGAACTCTTCAAGTCTAGCTCTGGATACTTGTGGTTTGCTCAGCAGGAAAGTATGAGCTTAAAGTGTCAGATCTAAACTACTGTCTCTGTTTCCTCGTTTAGAAACAGGGAACAAAAAAACTCCTATTAGTTGGCTGCTGCTCTGCTCCTGTGGCTTTCAGTGGCTCCCTGCATTTCTGCTTTCTCTGCTCGTTAGGAACTGCACATCAGCCCAGCACCATCCCTCTGCTGTCTCTCAGGCTGCAGTGCTGATGCCTTCCAGCTGCTGAGAGCCTTGCTGCCTCTGGATTTGATTGATTAGCATGGGGCAGCACTGCTTCCCTGCAGCTGCCTTCTGCACAGCTAGATGAAGGGGCAAAATCTGAGGGGATGATGTGGTCATCTATCTGCTGGGCACTTGTATTTCAGATAAATATTCAAAAAGTCTGGTTTCCCTCATAAACAAGGGGTTCCTCATTGGTACAGACAAGAGGTAGAAAGTCTTTTTTTACGAGTAGAGGACTCAGGGACAGAACTTTTACCTGAGGTGGTGTGAACTTGAGAGCAAGGAACAGGTGCCAAATTCTCCCATTCCATGGGGGTTCTCATCCAGTAGGTCCAGTGTTAGACATGAACCACCATGGCACTCTTTCAGCATAGTTTGAAATAACCACAACTGATTAGAAAATACTCATAAGTTCTAAAAGATGTTAGAGCTTTAGAGTAGTTTTTCCAAAATTAGAGCCAAGTCAGTGTTTCATTCAACACGTGACAGAAACTCTTACTTTGAGGTTCGCCATAAGATGTTAGCCTGCTGCTTTTATTTTGCATTGCATGGATAGAGGCAGTTTGAAAGGTAAACACAGCAGTCAACATCAGCTCTGCTTTGCAGGGAACTGAACTTGGACCTCAGCTCTTGCTTAGACTGACTTATAAGGGATCCTGTAGAATACAGAGCTGCCTGTTTTTCCATTTAAGTAAATTCTCATTTTCACTGGCGTACAGGAAGGCTGATAGGAGCAGGAATGTGCTCCGGCTAATTTATATGATTTTATATATAGGTTTCCATAAGGTTCAAGCACACCACAGGAGGTCAAGCAGTGCAGTGGTGAGAATCAGTGTACTTGAGTTGATAAGATGAGCAGTAACATTTTTCCACAGCGTATGAAAGAGGATGCTATCAGTGCAGCACTGCCATTATACCAGCTTGAGTGCTGTGGGTGTTTTTTCCCTCTACCTCTCCTATTCCCAAGATGACAGCAGCAGCCACATTCGAAAGCTCTTATCTGCAGTCTGCAGATGGGGAAGGGAAGCGTGTGGCCTGCTAAGGGTGACATTTTCAGCAGAGATTAGGAAGTTACTTAGGTGCCTAACTCCTGTTTTCAGGAGTGATACAGGGCCTTTTTAAAGCAGCTGTTCTGTTCACAAGAAACTAATCTACTTAGTTACTGCAGGAAACATGCAGCTTTATATTAATCATACAACAAAGAGGATGAAGGGAAAGTTCCATGGAATCAACAGAAAACAAGAGACAGGGAAGAAAGCAGCTCTATCCCTTATCTCTGTGGGCAACTGGCTGACTCCCTGTTGACCCCTTTTTATTCCTATTTTTTGATCAAAAATATTTTTTTAAAGATTTTTAAAAAAAATTCAGATGGCAAGGGTTGCTTTTTTTAACATTACCTTTTACTCTCCGAGTCTCTCAGTTCTATAGATTCTCCCAGTGTCTGGTGGTCCCAGAAGGCTGAAATCATCCTGACTTCCTTCAGAACATCATTAGTAAAAGTAAAGGATTCTTGAACTTCTTGTATCTTCATAAGCAAGCCCTGTCCTGACGTTTCCTTAGCGTTCCAACCTTAGTGTAATGCTCTTTGGATAACAAGGATCCAGGTTGCTCCAGAATGATACAGGGTCTGCTTGAGAGAGCAGATAGCTCATGGAACAACTGGGACAGGTCAACTTCTTTTGGCTTAACTCATTCTTTGGAGTGATATATCCAAACTGATTTCGAAAACCTCATTTTACAGTTCTCTCACCATCTGGACTTAAGATTAAATCTGAACGAGTTCTTTTCATCCTTTTCATTCCAAATTGGTGCAGGCTTGTTCTGGTCAGAGCATCTAAAAAAGGAATTGACTTGTCCAGACTGTTTTTAACTATTTATTCACCTCACGCTTGAAAAATGTGGGACCTTGAACAGGGGTGTTTGATAATATTTTGCTCCATTCTTATTTCAGGGGAGCTTTAGAATTTGGGTAGTGCCTGTGACTGGCCCTGGAGAGGATATTTAAGAAAGATTTTTCTGAGCTCTCTTGTCAGAGACAGGTTGGTTATCAAGGTCTTCCTGTGTTCTTCTAACCCCCTGGAATGTGCAGCTGCCACTGATACAGACATGCAGAGTCTATCTCGTGGCAAAATTCAGGCATTCATAAGCACAAGGGGTCACCAGGATTAAAAGCTGTCGTATCTAGCACTGCACAGGGTGCTTTCCCCAGCTCTGTACATTTATCAGCTGTGGCTTTCACACACACAAAGCCAGGTGGCTGAAGTGCAGATAGCTCATCTTGTCTGGAGAGCTCAAGATGACTGTGCTGCCCCACAGCCTCTGCTGGGGTCACAGCTCTGTTCCAGTGTCCTGCCCTCACACCAGGAGCTCACAGCACATGCTGCTGCATTTGAGACAGAAAAGAAGAAGACAGGTGAAAACATACCCACTTTTTGCTATTTTTTTATATCATACTCTAAAACTGTCCCTGCTACATTGCATGAACAAGACTAAATTCATGCTTATCCCAGATTAATATATGCCAAACTGTGCTCCACGTGTCTGAGATTCATTCAGATGTCATGAGCTTGTCTTTCATAGAAACAAGTGTCATCTTTTCCTTGGTCCTGGAGCACCCACTGTTTTCTGACACTGAGTCCTACCTGCCTTCACTTTTGGCAGTACCATCTCTAACAATGGCAGATATTCAGCATCACTTCTGCTTGAGACCGTTGTCACTGTGACAGCCTGGATAAGCATGTTTTCCATGGCTGTATTAAAAAAAAGAAAATCTCAGAGGCTAATGACAGTCTAGTGATAATTCAGCACTCTCTTACAGCACTCATCTTACCCAGATTGCTAGTATGCAGTAAATTTGCACAGGTAAAGCAAAGGTGTCTTTTTCTGGAACACACGGCTTATCCCAATCAGTGTCCTCCAAAGTAGTAAATAATTCTCAATTCTGGTGTTTTAGCTAGACCTCATTCTCCATATGATTCCTGACATTCACATTATGCCCTCAGCCCTTCTTTAGAAGAGTGGAATAACACATCCAGTTCTTGAGTGTGTATACTTTGTAAGGAACTGAGATAAACCTTTTCTAGTGATTCTGTTTTTTTCCTAGTGTTTTCTTTTATTTTTACTTTTGGTGTGTCAGGTTTACCCGAAGGAAGACAGGACCTAATCAGTGACTCAGTACTGAATTTACAAATATTTCTCAATTCATCCACCTATTGCTTTCCACATGTGGCTTAATCAAGCAGTAGCAGGAGCTCCTGTACCTGTATCCATCATTCCTCTGCTACAGGCAAGAGACAACCTTACACCCCTTTAGCATTTGGCATGTATCAACTCCTCTGAGGGTTTCAGCTTTGAAACCGAAAATGCTCAGAGCTTTTTTTCACCTTTAGGGCCTTGAGTTCGTACCCTTTAGCTAGAAATATTCTTTGATGTGTATTTTAGCATTTTCTGGCTAAATACCCTTGCTTGAGGCATTTCGTTATATTTGATGCTGAGACATTTTAATTTAAATAACTGATTAGATGTTAACTCTCCTGTGACAGAAACACACATTAGGAACCTGGGCTTGTTCTATTATGCTACTGCATTTTCATTCCTTTGAGCTATTCTTGCTGTGTGGATGCAAATCTTAAGTTACTCAGTGCTTACAGTGTCGCTGTTACTCATTCTGCTTTAAGGCCTCTGCAGCTCTTCTAATTTTGTTTACAGATGCAAAGAGGTGCCTGAGCTCTTACCTTCTGTTGCTAAAGAAAGTGTTACAGGAGGTTAAGGCAGTCTTAAAACTCAAATGTGTATCTGTGAATAAAATCTGACCCCAAGAGCTTGCGGTCCACCGAGCAGCATCTGGATGCTTCCGAGAAATGGGACAGCATGCAGATTTTTTGTGGCAATAAAAGATTGGCACTTCACACAGGAACATTTGGAAATGACTGAAGGAACATACCTTTAATACTGGGGCTGAGATATATGTGATTGCTAACAAGCCACAATCACGCTGGTTAACTTTGGGGTATTTTAAACAACAATAGGTATTTCCAGAAATTACTGAACCCTCTTAGCATCTCTATTGCCTTCAGTACCCTGACTAGGGAGAAACCAGTTCTCCTGAACTG
Organism: Grantiella picta; assembly: GCA_013397955.1. Classification (NCBI taxonomy): domain Eukaryota; kingdom Metazoa; phylum Chordata; class Aves; order Passeriformes; family Meliphagidae; genus Grantiella; species Grantiella picta. Next base: position 817,856 of record VZRM01008916.1, on the reverse strand, counting down.
TGGCTTGTCAGTCATGCTTACACTCAGGTGGGATTAAGTCAGACCTAAAAGATTTATCAAAGAGTAGAAATCCAAGTATGATGTTTGGAGATGAACTTGGAATGAAATAAATCTCCATTTGGAAATGGAGATTTCACCATCATATCTAAATATGAAGCTGTTGCTTGATAAATGTGCTTTGTTAAAAGGTTACTTCACACTATTGCAGCATACAGTAATGAAGGTTTTGGGTTTTTTTTTCCCCAAACATGAATAACAGCCTACATTAACAGGCAGTTTTTCATGCTTGGTTCTGATAAAATTTCCTGAAAAAATCCCTAAGAAAATCCTTGACTGACCAGACAGATTGCTTTCCAGTGCTGTGATGTGCTGTCAATCTCCTGAGGAACAAGACTTTTGACTGACAGCTGGAGGACAGTCACATACTGTCAAATGTTTGTCATTTGGAAGAGGATAAGGGGAAGTGTTGCAAAAATGATCTTAAATAGAATCTAAGGGCAGATGTGGAGTTTGGGAGGAGACAAGAAGAGTTAATAACAGCAGGGTTATATTTCTTACCTGGTAAGGTATGGTTTTTTTGCTGTGTATTAATTTTCTTTCACTCATCATGTAGCTTTTTTTTTTTTTAAGGGACAAAAATGTGATAAAATTGGTAATTTCAGAAGTTTCCTGTGTAGTTTTTCATGTAATATTATGTTTAAAAAAGCTATTTGCCTGTATGTAAAATATGCAGAGTACCTTAAAACTGCCAAGCATGTGTATTCCAAATGTTGCCATACTTCGTTACAGTGATTTATAGACAGCCTTGACAATTAAATTTTTCTTCTTTCCCTTTTCAAATGAGAAAATAGCAAAGGCAGAAAACAGCAAAAAACTCTTGCTCTGAATAGACAGGCATTGTCTACACGTGCTGTGTAATTGCCTTTTTTCTTTCTTTTTTTCTTGTGTGATTTTTCCTATAGGAGAGGCATACAAAGTACCAGCATGGCTTGACTGTGGTTCTGTGGGCAAGTGACAGCAAGAGAAGCGCAATTTTGGGACTTTTATCCCCAGCTCAGAGAGGAGGAAACCTGAAACTTAAAAAAAACACCGAATATCCTGTAGGTTTGTGCAGAGGCTTTTAATTGCAGATTCAAATGGTCAGTTTAATGCAATTTGTAACCCCAGGATGAGTATTCACAGCCCATTTGAAATTCTTCTAGCACATTCAAGTTAAGATTTAAAAAAAAGTAGATTTGTAACAATAATTTTAGCACATATCAGCTACTTAGCAGATCCTGTTTTTCTATTTAATTTCTCACTGCAGTATCTCAAAGGAATTAATGAATTAATTAAATGCTTTAACATTATTTATTTTAAAGATTCATAGCAAAAGCCAAGATGTGGGAGTGTCAGAAAGCAAACATCTCTGAGGCAACTTTTCAATTTAGCACATCTATATCCCACCAATGGCCTGTCCAGGAATGCTTCACCTGTGAAACCTTAGTATAATATGTATTTCAATGGAACACATATTTTCCACAAGTAATTCCTGGTAAGTATGCTTAAAACAACAGATTTGCAAACCTAAACAGTAAGTTCTTTGGGGTTCCTAACTCATCTGAAAAATGCAGGAAATTTCTGATGGGATGCAAATTAAACTCTCTGTTCTCTAGGAGAAGAAAAAACTGAACCCTGAAATGCCAAGAAGAATCCTGCCCTCAGGCTTACCTCCTTCCAAACTTGATTTCTTGTTGTTTCAGATAAACTTAGAATAAGTATCTAAGTTATTGGATGTCCATAAAAGGTCAGCCTTTTGCATGTTTTTGATATTTACAGAATTTTTGTGCGTGGTTGGGTTTTCTCTCTGCTCTTTAGTAGTGCTGATACGCCTTGCGCATCGCTCCGAGCACACTAATCCCCACAATGGAAATGACACATTTCTGATGTCAGTAATTGCATTGTTCAATATCAAGTGCAGTGATCTCTGGAAATATTTCCATTTAAATACCAACTGCTACTCTAAAATGTCAAAATTTTAATTAGTTTCTGTTTAGAGAACTCATGCCAATTGCACACAAAGTGCATTTTGCTTCTGTAACCCACAGAAGGTCCATTCCAAACCCCAGTGAATTCTGCAGAAGGCTTTTCAAAGCAGGTAAGATCAAGAGCATCAAGTCTTTACAGTTCCAGGACATTCAGTACTTTTTAAATTCAGGTAACGTTTTCGTGTGGCTGCAATTTTCAAGCCCAGTGAATAAAAATTAAAAACAATAAGAAGCTTATTTGTGCAGTTGGAGGAACTCAACGCTGTGCAATTGCTTGGAAGTTTGTATTGCCTATTCATGGCAAATAGCATCCGTGCTCAATTACACTCCATCCAGCAGGAGGTAAGGCTTTCAGGAGTAATGAAAGCATCTAAGAGGTGGTTTGCACTAGAGAGTAATGATTTCTCAAGCAGGCAGACAATTGGGGTGATTCACAGGTACTGCAGAAGGGAAAGTGTTCCAGATGAAATGGAAATTATTTCTTGAAACATCTCAGGATTTCACAGAAAGAAGGGGAGTATTATTACCAATTATTCTCTATAAAATGAGTTTGGTAACACACCATCATCTAAAAAGGAAAAGTGAAAGGTTGCTAAATTGGATATTTAGATTTTGCTAATGAGAATGGAGGGAGTTGATGGATGTTGAATCATTCCTTGGCAGTTTTTAAACAAAGATTATCATTCATTCTCTTTTTTGAACTGACAGATGATGTTTTGTGTTGAAATGAGGCTTCATGACTTTTGATCAAGCCTGCTGAAAATAGCATTCTGCTGCCTAAACTGCATATTCTTTTGTAACACACTGCACTGAGAGTCACGGGATGATGATTTGGGATGCTCTGCAATCCTGTGCCTTTTTGAGGGATTTGAGGCATTTTGTTTGAAGCATATGTGCCATGACATGGCTGCATCACATTACTCAGCAATGAATTTAACAGCTTCAAAACAAAAGTAATTTTATTTACTATTCTTTTGTTTGCTTAACATGTCTTGAGAAAACATGTGGTATGTGTCTAAGCAGAATTTCATCTACCATGTTAAAATCAGGCAACTGCCTTGCCAGATACCACCTGACCAATATTTGTCAATGATAATCACCTCAAAGGTGTTGCAGAGCTTGGTTACAGATGTCAGGATCTACCAGGACATTCACTGGCAGTACATTCATACTTTGGGATGCTACCGAGGGAAGTCAAGGCTCTCCTTTCCCTCTCATCAGTGCCAGACAAACTGATGTCCTTTGTAGAGGTGTGTTCCAAATACAACCATTAGTTCACACTTTGGACAATAATATTCGGGACAGGCTCCATTCTTAGCTTAAAATTTCCTTTTGGAAGGATAATCTTTTGAGAAACTTGTCAAAAACCAGATGTTCTGTTTCAGCATTCCATGCTGAATTTGTGTGGCCTCTTCCATCTCCTAAAAGCAGGGAAAACTAAATTAGCCAATCTGGCATAGCAGGAAAGACAAGGATAAAGGTGATATTCCCTCCTGAGCTGGGAAGTAGGTGAATTTCTCCTGCCCTCAGCTGCATCACTGCTTGTTCCTTCCTTGTGACTCCTTTTCTTAATGTGGAATTTGCCCTCTCCAGATAATAATAGCCAGTGTGATAAGCTGCTTAAACTCCTTCCCTCACTTCCCCCATAACTGGGGTTTGTGGTGGCTGGACTTCAGACTGAAAAGAGCATCAATTTATAACTAAAAAAACTCAGAGGGGCTTTGAATGCAATTAAAGAAAAGGAAAAAAAAAAAAAAGAAAGAAGCATTTTCTCTCTTTTGTGTGTCCATATGTAATTGTGGGAAAATTGTGAGAGTAGAATTGAGGAGATGTTTTCCTGCAGGGAGAACAGAATTGCAAGGCTCTCAGGATTTGTGGAGCAGACTTTATGAATGTAGGCAAATGGACAGGCTTGTCTGGTGGGCTTTGTGTGTCTCAGTGTTATTGACCAAAGAGGAAAGGAAATAGTCGTTCATGTGTAGGAAATACAAGATAAACAGTACAAAAAGTGCTTTGGTTACTAGTCAAAGAACAAATTTGGTAGGTAATCATATGGTGATACTTTGTTGGTGTTTCCTGCAGGAGTACGTTGGAAATATTGTTAATTTAACAGCAAGCATCCAAAGATGGTGTTAATTCTTATTTTATCCGCAGGCACAGAATGATAAAGCTGGTGATGATCTAAACTAAATGCAAAAAAGAGACTAAAATGTCTTAGAAAAACAATCAGATAGTTTTGTGAAAGAAAAAAAACATAGTCCATTGACTGAATTTGAATAAGAGCTAATAGTTCTGTCCATTTACTCTGAGAGTTAATCCAGTGTTTTCTGTTACTAGTCCGAAATTTTACAAAACATACAAGAATCCTAAAAGTTTGTCTGCCATTTTTTTGTTGTTGTTGTTATTCATACTACTTTGCAGCATCTGAAATGGCAGACTTTTTACTTAAGACTTCTGAGCACAGATATACTACAAATAATGCCTAAAAATGTTATCAGAGTGAAATAATTACTTTCTTGTGGATGCCATCCTGTCTGTGCCACATTTAGCAAATGAACTCTCACTCGCTGAGGTTTTTTCATATATCCATTGGTAGATTTAGCAAGGCAAGATAATATCGTTGCTTTTCTTCCACCTCTCAAATAGAAAATGTCTTTTTTTTAAACTGAAATATGAAATCAAGGGTGCAAAATAGATGGGTGCTGTTTAAAAAAAACAAACAGGTTGGAGATGGCTCCCTGTCACATTGCTTGGTGAACAATAGTTTTCACAGTGAAATTCCTACATCTTCATGACAGTTCCATCATCCCACCACCATCCCACATCTTCTTTCTCTCAAAACAGATGATGAAAACACCGAGAGCTTCCCTCAGTAAGACTAATTTCTGCAAATCTGTCAATGGCACAGTGTCTAATGCACACAAATGAGCTGGGGCTCATGGAAAGCCTTTTCCTTCAGGATTTGTCAGAATGTTGGGAGTGGAAGAATAAAACCTAAAAGTAACAGGATGTTCCCTGTGCTGTTGTTTGGGAACAGATCTGTGTTCTCAGGAAGGTCCTGCATTGTGGCTGACAACCTCTTCATTCTGTGATTTTTCATTCTCATCAGAACGTGGGGTTTGTCCAGAGTTCTTGAGTTAGTAGTACACTGATATATTACCCCACAATATGAGCTTTCTTGAAGGTATGGCCAAGGACTGTTCTGGAAGCTTTCTATGGAAACAACTATTTAAAGAACGGCAAATCATAGCTGGAAGCACCAAAATATAGGCTGTCCAAAAGAAATTTAGCAGAGAAATTTTAGTAAGAAACTCCTATTCTGGGCTCATGGATGGTGTGTCTGATCTTGTTCCTTGTACTCAATTAGAGCTAGTTACTGTTGTCTCTTCAGTTCATATTTCGGTTCACATATATTCATATATATTATGTCTATACTTCACTAACAAAAAATACTCGTGGGGAACGTTTTCAATAAACATCATGGGCTGAATTCTTGGATCATAACTAAGTCTTTGTCAAGCAAGTCACACTTCCCCACCCTTCTCTATTTTTGCATGAGTGTTTGCTTTGTAGTCCCATTTTTATTGCCCCCATACATTCCTGGAAAAGCCTCCCTCTCCTGATTTAGTGCTTCCTGAGTTGCAGCCTGTAGAAGTGAGTCCCAGACAGTGCTCCCCAAACAGCCAGGAGGTGACTTCCTTGTGCATTTTTCAATGCCAGGACATGAGAGGTCCATATTCACTATTGCCCAGTTTAGTTTAGAAGCAAACTTTTCTGCTCCCTGTTTAACTGAGTTTATCCTTGATCTTGGACTGCTTACTTTGTTTTTTCTGAATATAAACAGTAATTATTTTTCTTCTTGTTTGGGAAAAAGAGAAAAAAATGATATATCTGAGGAAACACTGAAAATGCCCCTCTGAATTTGGTTTCCTTCTTTTGGAAAGGAAATACTCATACTGAACTCCAAGTGAACTGGTGAGAAGGATCTGTTAATGTTGTTTCCCATGTACAACTTGTCTTTGGTTTTGAGGGAAAAGACATCCATTTACCCGGAGAGCTCTGTGTGGGCTTGTCAACGAGCACATTCTGCAGTCAGGAAAGGAGCCAGACAGGTATTTGTGTCGTTCCCAGGAACAACTTCACCGAGAGCTCTCATGTAAACACAGCTCCTGACAGTGTGGAATAGCAAAGACAGGAGAGCAGCAGGCTGCTGATTAATGAGCTGGTGAGTGGTGCTGGATGCCTGTGAGTCTGCTGCACATCTCTGCAAATGGGAGATAACCAGGCCTGCAGTGATCAGCACACCTCTCACACATCCTTGCTTGATCTCCAAACTGGCAGCAGTGGAGGCAGCAAACTACAGATTACAGGCATCGCTTGAGGTGTGCCTGGGCACACATTTCAGAAATGCAGGGCAAAATATGTAGCCTATGCATTCCAAATAAATACATTTGCTCTTTGTTTATGGAGCTCAGAGCAAGGAAAATCTCTCTATGTACACACTGAGGTCACGTGGCTCGTGGAAAGGCTGGAGCCAGTGGTCTCCATATAAGCTCAAGTCGGCTGGATCAGAAATATGACATTTGATTACAGGAAGAAATATTACACAAATTGATAGAGCATTGAGCAGACTTATGGCTGTCAGCTCAGATGATTGTGGAACAGTATATCAGACAGAGATAATTGTATAATCGTGAGGCTGAAAGCAGTAAACCCTCTCGTTGCCTGTGCTGGCTGCCTCGGCCATGTGGGAGATCCTCACAGCAATTTGAGAATAAAGGCATTATATCAGCATCACTCAAGGAGACGAGAACAGACATCTCTTGCTCTTTTAAGCAGCTGTTGTATTCCATATCCATCAGAGGATCTCTGTGGCGCTTCAGCTTGAAATTGAAATCAGGAAGTGGCAAGTTAACTTTGCCTGTGGATGTCAGCTGTACAGGTTATCTGCCAGAGAGACCCAGGAGGGGATTTGGTAATAGTTTAATATTTTAATCCCGAGTATTCACAAAAGAACAGTCTGTAACAGTGGCACAGTGTTTGTAAATACCACAGTGGGAATGCTTATTAATAGAGCACATTTCTTCAGCTGAGATTGGAGAGAGAAAACTATTAACTGGTATTTTTTAATAACCTAATATCTGTGTAAGATTTCCAGGCTGTGCTGGTACCAAAGAGGTTTGTTAGTACATTTTCCAGGAACTGGACCAAAAAAAAGGAATTAATAAAGCAGCACATCATTAAGTAGACTCTAGCTTCAACTCATAAAAGACCATTAGAACAGACTAATCTAATTTTCTTCATAATAGAAAACATAGAACTTGCAAGAAATAATTTTAATGGAAAGATACTTTTATAGAATCCACCACTGCTGCTGGTTATTTGTTTGAATGATTGATTTCCTTCGACATTTAAAAATATTGCCCTCTATTTGGAGTCTAAATCATGTTTCAATTTTCAGCACAGCTTCTTTCAGATTAAGTAATCACTTTTACAAGATTTTTTTCAATAGGAAGGTACACTTAATTGTAATAAGCTCATCTTTTTACATGATCCTGGGGTATTTCGACCCCTACTATAGTGTTATAAGCATTTATATTTCTTCATTAACTCCGTAGCTCTGCTTTGCACCAGCTGCATTTTCCCTCCCTGGAACACACTGAAACGAAACACAGAAGGATCTTGCCATTGGCTGTTAAAGAAACTAATCTGTGACAGGACAAGAGAAGATGCATTCTCAGAAACTGATGGCTACTTTAAAGTTAGAAGACAGTCAGAAGAAATTATCTATCTTTGCAATGAAATTAGGTGCTAGAATGATTGCTATTTAACATATTTCTGTGTGATGGAAAAGAGATGAATAGGAAAGCCTTCTGATGATGGAGAGTATCAAAACTGAGGGTGGCACAGACCTTCGTTCTACCATCTCACAGCGCCAGGTAAGGAGCAGCTGAAATTCAGTATTGATCAATAAAAAGCCATGCACACAGGGGAAAACAAGCAAACAAACCCCATATATCTTGGTAGTTCTCAATATGCCATTATTGAAAGACAATTACAAGGTTATCTGTAGTTTCCTGTAAATGATAGCTTGGCCTTCGTTGGTGGGCAGGGAAGTGAAGGTGTTAAGAAATACAGAAAAAGAAGGGATGAAGCATCACTATACAGCTCCATATGGTTTTGGGGATCTGACATCTAAATATATGCTGCAAGTCTGCACACCTCACTCTAGAAAAGGATACAGTAACCTAGAAGGACACGGAGAATAATAATCAGTGCTGCAGAATACCTTCTTTATGCAGAGGAAGTGAAATAACAAAGACTCTATAGCTTAGAAATTAAATGAGTGCAAATGGTTTTTATAGAGGTCTATACCATCCTCAGTGACACAGGGCAAGCCTTGAGGGTATGATTATTCACTGTCCAAAGGACGTAAACTAAGGCACATGAAATTAAATGAAATGATCAGACAGACAGCTGAAATTGAATGAAGGGAACTTTTTTGTTACATGCATAATTAAGTTGAGAAACTCCCACCCACTGATATTTTTAAGATGCTGCAAGTTTTGATTGGTTATTGATATGATTAAATAAATGACACAGAGTTGGGTAATCATGATTGAGGCAAGTGTTAGGCTGGGAACTGCTGGAAGCCTAGAGACAGGAAAGGTCTCAGCTAAAATACTGCTGAGCCTCTGTGAGTGGCTATTGTTAAATGCCAAAGACTGGGCTAGATGAATCTTTCATCTGTCTTTTGCAGCCACCCCAATAATCTTTAGATATCTGATGCAAATTCAAAATTCTAGTGGGCAGTCAATCTGTCAAATTAAGTATTTTAGCCTGTATGGAATGTTTCTCTGTTTAAATATATTATTGTAACCTTCTTGGTTGCAACATGACACCAGAGCCCAAATCCTTGTGAGCTCTTGGGAGAAACTTTCCATAAATTCAGTCCTGTATCTAATTATTGTGTTTGAAGTCCAGGTTAGTTGTACCTTTATTTTACCCAATTTCATATTCAAGCTCACTGATCCATGAGTATTCACGACTGCATCAAGTCTGGAAAAGATTTCCTTTTAATCTGGCTCTGGTCTGGACTTACAAGGCATTCAAGCAGCCATGATCTGAGCTGTGTATCTGTGGGCAGACCATGCCCACTGTGTGTCCAAGTAATGCTGCATGTTGTCCCTTATCAGTTTGCTGTTTGAAAATTAATCATTAATTATTCAGTAGCCTTCTCCAGTAAGTGTTCTTATTACCCACTCTTCCCTTTTGCGCTGCTCAGACCCAAGCTGCGCTGTTTGTTCACAGGTTTTTTATGTTAAAGTAACTAGAAGGAATACAGACCACCCACAATGTGGTTCAGAGTTTTTTAAAAATTTATACTTCAGTATTATTTTTGTATTACATCACAGTAGGAAAGCAAAGAGTATCTTGTGTACAACAGCTGTGCTTCTTGTCTCTGCTCTGGCTTTGTACTATTGACTTTTGGATGGCTTTATTGTACTATGAATGGGAAAGTTCTTACGCTGGTTTGTGTTGTCCCTGTGTATTTAAGTTGTGTGTATTTCTTGAGTTCCCACATGTGTTCCCTCACTGGGACATTGGATCTTGTGGGGAAAATAGTTTTGCTGTCTATTGAGCTGTAACTCACCCCTTTCAGGTGTAGTGGACAACAGCAGGATATGTCTCTACTGGTTTGCAAAAGGCTCTTTGGTTTCTCCTCTACTTGTATTTGTATTTTTTACTGGTGTGCTAAACATTTTTACCCCAAGATCATGGGTCCTGGGGGGTGTTAGATCAGTTTATCTCAGCTTTAACATTCTCCATGTTGAGTGAATGTAGGAGAGATTATCACATTTATGATAAGGCAGCAAACACTTTTTTGCGGCGTTAAGTTCTCTGTCAGTTCATGGATAAAGATGCAGAAGGGCAAATAAAATCAGTGTTGTTAATGGAACTGCCTGACACATCTCTGGACATTTAGCAAAACTTTTTGAATGCGTTTTACCAAAATGTTGAGGGGGAAAAAACTAGCGGGGAATGAAGACTTGTTCTTCACCAGTCTGCAGACAGTGAAATTAATGAATTCTCCCTGACTAACATGAGTGAAGACCCAACCTAATTTGAGGGATGATCCCAAAAATTCTTGTGACGTAAAAGCAATAAGCTGCTGCTGATTCATAAAGAGTGTTCTGCTAACAAAGAAAAAAGAAAAAATAAAAGGCTTTTGCTTGGCAACAGCAGTAATTATGAAGGGGAATGATAAAAGGAGAAAAAAAAATACTCTTTTGGTACTTATAGTTTCAAAGTATCTCAAAGATTACATCAGATTGTGTTGCTCTCTCCCATTCTAAAACTTCAGTGTCTCCTAAGAACTCTGCTCAAGGTGAAGTTTCTGATATATGAAGTGTCCAAGGGTTCAGGGGCATGATACTGACTGTGAAGAGTTGCCAAGAAAAAGTTAAACGTTGCCCTTTGCCCACAAAACGCTTCCCACTGATACCAGTGAGAATTGTTCTTACGTGTGACTATTTGACTGCCTGTTTATTGCAGACAGATCAGAATTCACAACCTCAGACCTCCCCAGCTGGAGCTGGGGTTACTGTCTGGAGCACTTTATTTTTATGACTTCATAACTGAATTTGGGAGCACTTTATTGTGTTGGACCAGATTGATGTCAGTGCTTTTGAAAATTATTTCAGGAATACAGAATAGAAAAGGCAGAGGGGAAAAAAAATCGGTTTTGAGAGGCCAGTCCTTTGTTCCTCCTGTTATCCCCACATGCAGTCCGCTGAGGCAGGGGAAGGGAGAGGCTGGCTCAGTGCTGGGGTCAGAGCTGCTCTGAGCTGGCAGGCAGCATCTGATGGATGCTGTCAGGGGTGACAGAGCAGCCTGGATTCCCAGCTTCGGCTGGAACAGTCAGTGGAGAGCTGGGCTGGGCTGACAGAGCCTCGTCCCTGCTAGGGGAAGCAAGATTTTGTCTAATTACTTCAGTGTGATGGACAGCCAGGGTGCCACAGGGGCCCTTCCTTCAGCGGGAGCTAATGTGGGGATGTGTTAAACTTGTCTGACCTGCAAACACAGAGTGAGGAGGGAGGGAAATCCCTGCTCGAGAAAAATGCATAGTCTGCTGTGGCACATAGCAAATGTTTGAATATTCATCAGGCGTGCCTAGGATTTTATGTTATTAATTGAGATCTTTGGGATTTTTTACCTTGTGTTTCTCCTGTAAGTCCTGTGCTTAATTTAGATGGAATGTGCCACATATTATGGAAAGAAAGTCTTTCTAAAGCCCACCATGGGCTTTTAACTCCGGTAGGAAAGTCAGTGACTGGAAACACTTGAGCTTCTGACTGATTCCTAGCGGTTTTCAGGTGTCAGAGTAGGGGATCGTAAAATGTGACCTCATTTTCATGTAGCACGGTGTATGCATTCTGTAAAGCTGGTAAAACAATGCACCATCAATTCTTATTGAAATATCTACCTAGAGCTTTGACTTTCACATCACAAATGCTGTTTAAAAGTTAACTTTTCAATTATCTAGTTAATGCAATGATAAATTATGCCCCAAAGAAATGACCACAATACAGTGGGGAAAAAGGTTGCTTTTTTCAGTTCTACAATAATCGCATTTCAAAAACAATTGTTAAAATCAATTACTGAATGTTATATGCCTGTAACTTTTCCTTTCTTTGACTTGCTCTCAGACTATTTTTTGAGTGGTAAGATAGGAAAAGGCTGCGGGCAGCCTAAACCTAAATAAGTTACAGCTGTGCTGCTAAACGCGAGAGGTAAACACCTTTGTTAGAGAATAGAGCAGTGAATGCTGACTGTGTGACTAATTAGAAAAGCACCTGTGGGTAATTTACTGACCAACGGTAATGTAATAAGGAACACCTGTGATGTAGTGAAGAGTATAAAAAGGGGTACCAGGGGATAATAGATTGCTGATGCCTCAGACCACCTTGTGTGTCAGCGTTTGAGTCCATTGTCACATGGTGACCCCCGTGTGAGGAAGGTCGAGATTGCGGATCGGGGAGCTCAGCCAAGCAAACAGGCTGACCGAGAGCCTGAAGTGTGGACGATTTTAAAAAGGGGAAAAAAAGAAACACCTGACCCCAGGTGAGTGGCTGGGA
>VZRM01008916.1:722688-805449 GCA_013397955.1 Grantiella picta | reverse complement strand
TCTGTCGGACCGGTGGGGTCGGGAGGGCTGAGCTGTCGGCCAGTTGCCCCTCCTCTGCAAGGTATATTCACACTAAAACTAGTGGCCGTCTCAGTAAGGGGCGCAGATCCAAAGAGGGTTTGGACAAGATTGCATGAAGAAGCTAGGGAAGCAGGAGGGTCAGATTTGGCAGACCGGATTCTAGCGTGCACTGTGACCCGAAATGGTGGTGACAGCCCTGGTGAGTGGCACCCTTTCCATGGGAGTGTGATCAGAGACCTAGAAACACAGCGATGCAGCTTGGGTTTGTTTCTCACTTCACACAGTCTGTGCTGCGAGGTATCTTTGATAATGAGCTTTTACCCCTTTTGGCTGTCGGCAGCTAAGCCCGAATTTGCTTCACTCTGACTCAGATGATGATTTTTGAGTCCCAGTGGAGAAGGCTAATGAATGAGGTCGCTGTGGGTAATTTAGGATGCTCTCAAGGTGACCCTGGTTTTGGAGCAGGTCCAGCACAGCTCATGGGGATCTTCGGCTTAACTCCCCACAATTCCAAGCCTGCCTGCATTCCCTAGTGTTCCAGCATGGTAAAGAGCTCGCATTTCAAGCAGTACAGGGTGTACCAAGTGTAGGGGCTCCTTGTCAGTTGTGGACAGCAGTTCAGCAGAAATCAAGTGAGCCATTTTTGTAACCTTTATAGATGGTCTTAGGGAGGCAATTGAGAAACAAGTTGACAATGTAGCAGCTCAAGAAACTTTTTCTTTTGCAATTAGCTTGAGTCATGCGAATGAGGACTGTAAGCTTTATTGCCCTGCAGAATCCTACACTGGTAGATATGATTGAGTCTTGCAGCNGACTCAGATGATGATTTTTGAGTCCCAGTGGAGAAGGCTAATGAATGAGGTCGCTGTGGGTAATTTAGGATGCTCTCAAGGTGACCCTGGTTTTGGAGCAGGTCCAGCACAGCTCATGGGGATCTTCGGCTTAACTCCCCACAATTCCAAGCCTGCCTGCATTCCCTAGTGTTCCAGCATGGTAAAGAGCTCGCATTTCAAGCAGTACAGGGTGTACCAAGTGTAGGGGCTCCTTGTCAGTTGTGGACAGCAGTTCAGCAGAAATCAAGTGAGCCATTTTTGTAACCTTTATAGATGGTCTTAGGGAGGCAATTGAGAAACAAGTTGACAATGTAGCAGCTCAAGAAACTTTTTCTTTTGCAATTAGCTTGAGTCATGCGAATGAGGACTGTAAGCTTTATTGCCCTGCAGAATCCTACACTGGTAGATATGATTGAGTCTTGCAGCAAGGTTGGAACAACGAAGAATCAGATGGAGTAGCTTGCAAAGCAAGTTGTTGTGGTTGTGCAAGTTTCCAAGAATTGTTTTCAGTGGGGTCAAGGAGGGCATTTCAAGAGAAATTGCCCTAACTGACTAAGTGGCCATTCAGTACCAGGGAATGGTGGGCAACACCCCTCAGAGCAATGGACCTGGCCACAGCTCACCTAACTCCCTGGAATACAGAGAGCACTGAATTGACTTTTGGTTATTATCCTATGGGTATGAGGGTGAGGATTTTGATGGTGTGTGCCCTATGAATTTAGAAATCATACCAATGTTGGCTCATGAACGCATTCAAAAATTGGTGGAAACTACATAGAAAATGCCTTGTACTATATTTACTATTTTTCTGCAAGGGCCCTGCAAGAAATGGTGAACACAGCATTTGTGGTTGAAAAGCAAAATGGGAGAATTGTGGTAAGACAGGAAAAGGCTGCGGGCAGCTTAAACCTAAATAAGTTACAGCTGTGCTGCTAAACAAGCGAGGTAAACACCTTTGTTAGAGAATAGAGCAGTGAATGCTGACTGTGTGACTAATTAGAAAAGCACCTGTGGGTAGTTTACTGACCAACGGTAATGTAATCAGCAGCACCTGTTATGTAGGTGAAGCAAGTATAAAAAGGGGTACCAGGGGATAATAAATTGCTGATGCCTAAGACCACCTTATGTGTCAGTGTTTGAGGTCCACTGTATGTCAGTGCCTCAATTTCCTTGTCTTTTTTTCCAGAAAGGATAGTGATGATGCTGAAATTCCAAAGAATGAAGCAAAAAGAAACTGGATGTTAGTAGCCACTGTTTAATACTGCCAGAAGTACTATTTTGTGAGATTCTTCCTGGGGTCACCGAGGAGAAGTTCATCTCCATGTGGCTGTCTTGTGAAATCCCAGCTGTGCAGATCTCTGCTTCCTCATATCCTGTAAGCCCTGTAGGGTTGCCTTGCCATCTGCTTTCCCACCCCAGGGATCTGGATGAGGAACCTTTCACCAAAGTTCACATCTTTGCAAAGCATTGCCTGAAGTAATCCTCGACTCTAAGCATGAGACAAGTCCCCCCAGCAGCAGAACATGCCACGCTCAAAAGGACAGACGCAGGGGGCTGTGACAGAAATCTGGGGACAGTGAGATGGGGAACTGGTGGCAACGTCTGCCTGTGGAAGCACGAGAGGGAGAAACAGCAGGAAAGAGGCTCTCAGAGTAGCTTTTGTTAAGCCCCCAGGGTTAATGGTAATTCACACCTTCAGAACTCCAGCACATCCACCCACAGCCCCATAAGGCAAGGGACTGCTCTGACTCTGAGGGCTCTAGAGGTGGGTCTGGATGGAGACACTTCACTGTCTGCTCCAGAAGCTCTCAGAAACACAAATCCCAAACCTGAATGCTGATGCAGCCTACTGCAGAGATGTGGCAAGGATTTGACAGCTGCCATGCCTTGTCCTGACTGTCCTCCCAACAGAACTGAGCCTTAGGTGTGTGCACAGCAGTGCTGGTACACTCTGCCACCGGCTGGACTGTGTGATGAGCCCTGTCCTGCCAGCTGCACAGACTTCTTGGACATGGCAGCATCCAGTGCTGGTGAGTACGAGTCTCTCAGAGCCTGAGCAAAGCCTGTTTTATTCCAGGTTTTAATTTGAAGATCATGTTCCTCTCCTGTAGGGTCTCAAGTGGACCTTTGTTCTATATTGCTGATATGGTGGTGTAACAGTTTTTCCTATGCAGATATAGACAAAAAAAGTCAGGAATGTGTCTTAATTGTGTCTGTTTTAAATGGGAAGGCTCCATACCAGGACTCCAAGATACGAGTAGAAGCTCTTCTTTAGGGCCATTCATTCAAAACTTTTCCTCTGAGAACCCTCCCAGCCTTTTATCTAATACTTTAAGTGGTCCAAATGACTTATGGCAGTGCATGCATGTATACATTTATTAAAAAGTATATATTCATTTAATTCTTGCCAACTTCTGCCTTTTTAACAAAATCCAATTCCCAGTATGCTGAAACAATGACCTTTATATTAGAAATTCAAGGATTCATAAAACAGATGGTGGAGACATAAGAAAAAAGGGAAAAAATAAAAAAAGACAACAAATGAACCCTCAGCTTGTACGGCCACAAGGACCAAAGTATGCTTATCAAAATAATCCTGGAAAGCTGGCTGGGGTAGCAAAACCATATGGGCTTAGTTGTGTTTCAACTCAAGGATATAGTGCAACTTATTAGCATCTCCTCTTCTGCTGCTGATAAATAGAATGCAAAAATCTCTCTGGTGGTGGTGATGAGATACTTCATATTAGGGAACAAGAATCAGGATTTATAGGATCTGTGTGGTGTGCAGGACTCAGGATTCATCCTGATGTTGAATAGAGGTTATGGTGTAAAGGGAAGGAAAAGTGGTACCAAAAAGGCTGCAACAAAGGTGCTCGGTAGATGCAAACAAGAGAAGTTCTGTGGGTTTAAGCAGCAGAAGAGATGTGAAAAAAGTTTGTGACAAAAAGCTCATCAGTTTTTCCAAGTTCATTGGTTGCTCCTGTGGAAAGTAATTGCTTTTTTATTAAACTCTGCAAGAAATTAAAGAGAAAAAAAAGCTCTAAACTGTCGTTAAGCCATGTGATTTTTTTTTTTCGAAGGAGGCCTCTGAACTGCCATTACAAAGGATTTCTACTTGTATTTGTCCTTAATCCTGAGTCTAAGAAATTTATTTGTGCATTCTCTTAATTCTCTCTTACCAAAGATGTGTGAGCTTTTGGGGTTCAGGTTGTTTTTTTATTGATTTTTTTTTTTTCCCCTTGGTGTACAGTTCACCATGAATTACACGAGCTCACTCCTGTTTCAGCCCCTCTGAATGCAAGCTAGCTCTGTCCATCCACGTGGGAGATAGGTTATATATATTATAGCTAGGAGATATGTTATATATGTAATATACATAGATGTATTATACACTCCACACCTGTCTACAGATTTCTGCTCCTGGGATTTACAACTGAGGTTTAGAGTCTGATACTTTATAAATGATCCTATTCAGATAAATGGGATAACCAGCAGAATTAAGGTATGATAAAAGAGTAAATATGGACTGAAATAAAGCTGACAGAGAAGGTGGAATGAATGTTGTAGAAAAAATTCTGACATTTTACTCACCTTTCATTCTTCCCAGCTGGCCTTGCCTGTTTCAGATGTATTTTTATCCCATGTCTGTTTCCTGCTTTCTAAATCCTGGCTTGAGCGTGAAAGAATAGGACATGGAGATTTGGACTCAAATGTGTTTGCCAGAAAGGACAGTCCTTGTGGGCAGTGAGACAACTCACCGATAGATTGCACAGCTTTGGGTTTCCCCTGCTGTAGCTTTCATTTCTGGTGAAGTTACTGTGGGTTCTGTGCAGTGGGAGAGCAGAATCCATCTGGCCTATTGTGTTATATTATTAAGTGATGACAGTGTCTTCCCAGCACAAATAAAACATAAATGACATCTTTAATTAGTTTTTTGCCACACCAACCAACATTAAAAATAGTCATTTTCAAATGCATTTTTCACCTTGGTATTTTTCTGGGGAGACAATTGTCAATAATTGTCAATAAATTGTCAATAAAATAAATTTACTTTACTTTCCAAAGATCATTTCTTATAGCCCTAAAAAAAGGGCATAAATCAATCATTGTTCAGAATGGTAAAAGGGGAAAGACTTGATATTTGTCCAAAGGTGAAACTAAGATATAGCTTATTTGAGTTAGGACTCTTGATTGATGGGATCAAAGTCAGAGCTGGCCGTCTTTGTCAAGTTCAAGATTTCTCTTTTCACTGCTGTTAAAGTATTTCCAGTGAAGAGCACAAATCTTTTTCTGCCTTGACAGACAGTCGTACACTCCCTGTGCTGCCCCTTGCTGGTACTTTGTTTGACTGGCAGTAATTTTATATTATTGGGATATATATCTGTCTTTGGCATTTAGTGTGTGCACCTTAATTCATTTTACACTGAAGCAATAATTCTCATTTTGCTTTAAATGCTGCAAAACCTGAACCATTCAAGCAGAAATTTGCATTTGACCTGTCAGAGGCAGTGACTGACATCTGTCATCCCTGCTCATTGTTTCAAGTTTGCTAGCTGAAAAATTCAAACGTAATGGATGTTGTTCAAGGCTGCCAGATGTTGATGCTACCATCAACACACAAGATGGATCTTAGAATGGCAATCGATATGCACAGCAACTCGCAGGAAGGGAATTGTTTAGTTTTATCCTCTTGCTGCTTAAGTATAAAAAATACACAAAATATTTTATATATTTCACCACTGTGAAATTCAAACAGCTATAAAGCCAGTGAAAGTACTTTTAAAAGAGCTAATAATTTTGGAAAAATGCCTCAATTCTGTATACTTTTCTCCCAGCTTCATTTCCATGAGAAACAAGCATCATTTCCATGGGGTTCTGGTACTTTCTGCTGCTGGTAGAATACAAATCTCTCAAACCCCCCAAAAAAACTCACACCAAAAAAAAAACCCAACAAACCAACAACTGTTTAAGACTTAGAAAGGACCAGAAAAAGGCTGCCATGGCCCAAGTCAATTAAACTTGTGCATCTGCTCCCTCATGCATTTTACAGTCCTGAGGGTTGGGTTTCTGTTTTAGTCCCATTTTCATGTATCAGACATGAAAAACAAAATGATGGGCCAGTTGTTGATGCTCCTCAGCAGACTGGTTTCATTTTCCAGTATGGCCACAAGCCTGTGTGATCTTGAACAAATCATATAGGGGGAAAAAACTCAGGTGGTTTAAATCATCTAAGTTCCACTTTCCTTTCTGGACAGTCAGTGGATGCTCTTGGTTTAAACAGAGCTTTGACAATTTATGCCAACTAAGGATATTCCCTCCAGTCTCCAGATTTTAGTTTACTATGAGCAAAATGAAGAAAAATCATGCCTTCCTGCCTCCCAGGTTCATTTTGAGAATAAACACATTAGAGCAGTGTCAGGCTGTTAGATAGTATGCAGATGGGAGCAATAAAAGCTCCTCAGACAGAAAAACCTGAGCCGTGGCAGTTCTGTGACCTAGATGAAGCTGCTCTGTTCCTGTCCCCTGCCTTGCCTCGGCTCAGCTCCCTCAGCTGTGTAATTAGCTGGTCTCAAATAACCCTCAAAACTTCTAGAAGTTTTTGCAGCTCTCTCCTTTCCCCTTAAGGTCTGTCTGTGCCGCTTTTTCAGTCATCTACAGCTTTTAGGTGATTTCCTGTCAAACACACTTCAAGGCTACTTTCTACCTGGCTTTCTCTCCCCCTTGCAGCTGCTCTGCTGACACTGCAGCTTTGGAACATTAGAAAAAAAAAGTTTCTTCTGATAGTTTTTTCTCTTCTGTAAGGCAGAATTAGAGCTTCTCTAGAGAAATCTGATCTCCATTGCAAGGTCTCTTGGGATGTGGAGGATTTTAGCTGAGAGAATAAATTATTTCATCCAGCTCTGTATATAGATACTAGAAAAGAAGTCATGACCATAGAACTGCTTTCTGAAATAAACACTTGTTTATTCTACAATTTATTCTAAATCTAGATATTTAATGATTCATTCCTCAGAATTCTTTAGCTCCTCGTTTTTTTGTGCTTGTTTCCAGTTCTCAGGGTCAGCAACAAGAAGCGCTGAAGAATTTCCTGTCCCTTGCAATGTACTAATTCTGACTTGCTACCATTCGGATGAAAGTATTGCTACAGCTGAGCTCCATTTCCCTCCTGTCCACGACTGTTGTAGGCACATGAGTAATTTGGTAAATCTGATAAAGTAAATCCATTGCTGAAAGCTATGCCAAGTGGAGCCACTTATTAAATGGCTGCAGTGTGCAGAAAATACTTTATTCTGCGTTTTTAAGCCTGGCAAAGTACGAGCTTTCTTTGCCAGCACATTGATAAGAAAGCCAATTAATAAAATTGCTAAATTGTTTGTTTTTATTCCTGCACGTCTGAACAATATCAAGCATGTTTTTGTTACACAGCTCTTTGAATTAGGTTGTTTCCTTCATGATTCTTGTCTTGCTGTGGAGTACAGCAGTGATGAGGAGTGAAAGGAAGGAAGGGCAGAGAAAAGCAAATGAGAAATCTCTTGGGATGATTTAGGAAGCTTTTTCTTTTTTGGTTTTTGTTGGGGGTTCTTTGTGGGTTTTTTTTTTGTTGGTTAGTTTTTGGGGTTTTTTGGGTTTTTTTGTATTTTCATGAAGACCATTACTACCACCTATCTGGGCAGAAGTCCTGGAGACTACTGACTGATAGACATCAGGTAGAAGGAGATTTCCCTTTTAGGAAATTGATGCTTGTACTTTTCCTTGAGGAAAGAATTTCAGGACTCCTGTCACCTCTGTAAAAGGTATCTCAGAAACGAATTGTGAAAGGAGCAGATTGAGGCTTACATCGGGATCAGAGTGACTGAGACATGAAGGATCTTTCCAGTCCTGTTGAACCTCTCTGGTTCAGGACAGAGAAACAGAAATAGAGAAATATGTTAAAATTTGCCTGAAGTTCTTCACTACATGTACTTTTTCTCAGAAATGTAACTATTTCCAACCCAAAATATGTCTCTTAAAGACTGCTCAGTAATATTATGCCTTCACGCAAATAAATTTAAAAGAAATCAGTCCAAGATGTAGAATGAACTCGTTTCTCTGCCACTTCATGAAAACAGAAAGCTCAGAATATTCAGACTGGGAGAAAAAAACACAGCCTAAATCTAACTAAATCAGTTGTGATAATTTACAAACAAGAGTAAAACAAAGAAAGCAATGGATTGCAAAATAAAGACTATTTAGTGACACGCTTTGTTCATAGTAAGATAGGGAGTTCTACAAATTTGTTCTGTTTCTTCCTTTTAGAAGGGATTAGTTACCATAGCAACTGATACATAACGTGACATCCTTTGCAACTCCCAAGATCTACAGAGCAGCTTGTAAGAGAAGAAATGTTAATTAATATCTAAAGGAGTAAAAGAGACAAGGTCTTTCTGCTACTTGTTTGATAAGAGCCAGATGAGGGACCTGTACTTCCATTAATCCCACAGGGAAGAGTGGAAAGGCTGCTTTGATTCTGTTCAGCCATCAGTGAGCAAAACCTGTGACCGGCCAGCTGAAATTTTGTGTGGACTGCACTGGTGTCAGGTTAGTTGCAATGAGGATCTCACGTGTAAGGCTGGGAAGTGCTGCAGCATCCCAGTAAATCCTGGTCTCAGCCCTGCTGGGCATGAGGTTCACGGCCACAAACGAGGCACACACATCTTCACAGCTTTTGGAATATCCAAAGTCTGGGAGAAAATGCTGAGACCTAGCCACCAAGGATATAGAATTACAGAGTCATTTAGGTTGGAAAAGATCCTTAAGAACATTGAGTCCAACCAATACAAGGGTATGAGTCTTAATTTTTATCTTAATAGTCCAGTGAAAACACAAGCTGCAGGAAAAGCCCTGGGTGGATAGTGTGTTTAATTCTTTGTTTGGATAAATAACACTCTGAAAGATGTATTATTACTGCCAAATACCTGTAGAGCACAGGAAAAAAAATCTCTTGCTATGCCTGCTAGGATATTTCTCTGGGTGATGGAAAACTATTTGGATGTTATGCAGCTCTTAGAAATCATTTTCAAGGGCTATTTGCCTGTTTTATATCTGGACTTTTGGTTTAAAACTAAGTACTGAAATGAAAAAATATCTAATGTGGACTATGCGCAATGATTTTCTGTTTTTAAACTACCTGTGGTTCACATCCTAGCAAACTGAAATCCGAATGAATGACAAATTCTTGCTTTGCCTTTCATTTAAAAGAAATTCACACAGTTTTTTTCCATAACATCCATTATCAGTTCTCTGAGCCTGTCCAACCCCCCAGTAAATCACATTAAAAAAATTCACAGTACATTTACTTATGATTGGAATTAGGCTATCCCAGATACTTTGAAAAAAGATGCTTTTGGAAGATGTTTGTCTGGATCAGGACCAATAGAAAGGCCTTTGGGCTAAATTTTCAATCACTCTATATGGGTTTGTTTTGCTACATCGATGATCCTGCTGTTTGTGTGTCACTTAGACGACTCCCGAAATGATGTAAATAGCATAAAATATTTCATATTCGCTATTTCTCCAGCTATGAGCTAGGATTTCCTTTCATGCTTAATATCTCAGAGAAAATAAAATAGATTGGTTTACTTTGCAGTGGGAAAGTTGGGTTTGAATGAAGAATCATTAAAAGGTTAATATCTTTTTTAACACTTCAGGAACATAAAACTTGCTGCTCCTGTCACCTTCACCTTCACATCCTGAGTTCCAGCTGATGAATAAACAGACTGGAGATTATCACACAGCGTACATCCATGTGTAAAATGAAATTCCTATTAAAGCTCACTGCTTCAAATGATCTGTGCTTTGTAGCTCTTGCTGTAGACATTCCTGCTGAGTTCTGTCACGATATGCTGCAATCCGGTCTTTCTTCTCTCATCCTTCTCTTTAGCCCTAGAACAAAGTGATCTCTTTGATGAAGCTTTGTAAAATTTTTGACAGAAAATGCCAAGGAAAATTGTTCAATTTCCACCGAGAGAAATTCATCTTTGGCTATCAGTGACTTGCTCATTTATTTATTTATTTTTTAAAACCTGATTTTGAGTTATGTTCATCAAAGTTATTTTGAGTGTGTGCACAGTAAATCGAAATCTTCAGCCCCAGGTATGGACGAGAGCGCGTGAAGATGGCTTGTGCTGTGTTCCCTTGTCCTGCCTGGCTAGCACAGAAGGCTTTGCACTCTCAGATAAATCCACCTGCCTCTGTGCCCTGTGAATTCAACTTCTTAAGTGGCCGGGAGGTAAACCAACATATTTCTGTGAAATCTAGCCTTCATCCTGGCTTCAGACCCCGCAGCCCTGCAGGGCTCAGCCTGGCACAAAACCCCTTAGAGCTGTGCTTTCCCCTTTGTGATGTGCTCAGCAACACTTTTCAGAAGCAAGGTTATGTTTGTTTTGCTTTATCTACCTGCAAGAAACTAACAACTCTGACATCAGTTCATTACAATGCAGGTATTCTCATTTTCTGATAAAAAACTGAGCTTTTCCTGAATTAATTCTGCAGTTGAATTTCTATATTCATTTCTATATTGCTGTCATCTGGGAACTGAGATTAATGAGGGCTTGCAGTGATGTTACTCGTACCACATTAAACATTCCTTAAATCCATTTCCATTAAATTGTAGTCTATTGCCAGAGATGTTCATTCCACATCCATACAGTGTGCTTGGAGAAAACAAATCTACACAATTGCGTGCTTAGCCAAGTAGTGCCTAGGAAAGATACTCAGGAAAGTGAGATTGAGAATGAAGATCTGCAGAACTGGCTTTGTTTGTTTGTTCCAAACATACAGAAACAAATCTCTGCTTCCTTTGCATAGGGGGTTAATTTTTCTTGCGCTACATCAGCATTTCCACTTAGCTAGTATTTTTTTCTATTTATGTAACAAGCCTCTGCTTTCCTGACTCACTTCAAATTGTTGAAACAGGTTGGAAATGTGCTGTCCTGGGTGCTCTGTTTTAAGAGCTAAAATTAATTTCCTTGGAAGTATTCCTGGAAATCATAATCTACACACCTATATTTTATGTGAGGCTGCGCAGTTATGTTGTCTTTAAATCAGCTCTGGACCTAATTTCTTCTATTTTAATGGAAGTCTAGAGGGTGTGCCTGCCAGCTCCAAATCTCTCCCAGGTATATATTCAATTTACAAATAATTTCCTTCTCTAGCTAACTGTAATTATGCCTATTTTAGATGTACATCTCTATTACCATCAGCCCCCACCAAGTTTCTGTGTCAGGTTGTTTATCTAAGTTTCAACTAATGCCAAATCTGAAATATTACTTTACTTGCATGTTCCTATTATACCCTAAGTTCTGCTGAGAGGTGGCTGGAGCAGAGAAAACCCACGGGGAGGAGCAGTGGAGGTGTTTTTTCTTTCCTTGGGCATCTGCTGAGCACAGTCAGGGAAAGACCATTCCGAAGTCCACAAAGTATTTGAATGATTTGCCATAGCGAGTTAGGACTCTGCAGCATGGGGATGATGGAATGAGACTCCAGGGATGGGAAAGGACTAGGCAGAATTTGCTTTAATTCAGTGAAAATGAGAAAAATACAGGCAGAGTTGTTCATGGATCCTTGTTTCTTATTTTTTTGTCTTGCCCAGCATTTCCAGATTTAAAATGTTAACTATGTTGGCTTATATTTCACTATACAGAAAAGCCCTTTTTATTCAAAAGCAGCTCCTGCCAGATGAAAAATCTTTTCTTCTCTCCTAGAGCAGATAGAGAATATTCACCAAAAGCACAATGTCTGTATAAACCCACTCCTACTCTGGAGCCAATCTGTGGTCCTGTAGCACTGGCCATTTATAAAGCAACGTGGTACTTTTTATCTCCTTGTATGAATGGCAAAACCACCTCTGCTAGTCAACTATTGAGCTCAATTTTTGTCCTTCCATTAAACACAGAAAATTTCTAGGCTCCAACTTTGTGTGTCCTGGTGTAAAATAAAAAAAGGCACTTCCCTATTGCTCTTACTGCAGCTGGCTCGATTGACTCAGCTGTGTTAAAGTCAGGTTTTCTCCATTTCATCTGCCAAGTTTCTAAGCTTGTCTCCTATGTGGACATATTTTACAGATGTATCTTTAGTAGAAGTAATTCTTTTTAAAATACAGCTTGCTCTCAACTTACAATATTTAAAATTATGGCAAGTTTAGAAGAGTAGATTAGATAAATATTTGCCTAAATCTCTCACTACTGTGAAGGATCTTGGTTGTTCCTTTCTTGTCTATTGAAACAAAAACATCAATTATCTCTTTAAACTTGTGCTCTAACTGGATGCACTGTTGTATTAAACTTTTTCTGAGTTACATTATTTCTTGAGAACAGGATTTTCCCGTGTTCATTTTTTGCCACTGCATGTATTTGTCTGGTTCTGCTGCATAATTCTTTCCTCTTGAAAAATGATAAAAGCAAACCTGTGAGTTTCACTTTACATGAAATCAGCAGACTCCAGGAGTTCCCGTACTCATCCAAAAATACTCCTCACAGATGACATGCTTTACCTGAATGACTGATGAATAGATTAACTGGAATCTTTCAAAACTTGAAAGCTTTGCAAGTTGTTAGTTTCTGAATTAAGTCCTTTACAAGTAGCTTATTTGGCATAGGGAATCCCCTAATTTCAGCTAATGTTCTTGAGGTGCTTTCTTTGTTTTCTGAGATTTTTCCCTTTCATTTTGAGGAGTTTTTTAAAGTTTCATTGCAGATAATGTGTGTTCAGGAATCCCTCAGGGCCCCAAAGCCTAGCACAGGACAGCTCCATGGATTGTCTGCTTTCACCTGATTAGCATTAACAAATACCTCTTCAAAGCTTGTTGGAGATATTTCGTTTCCCTGGATGAAGCCTCTTAACAGAGGAGTTTCCCTAGAAGAACTGCATTTCTCTGAAGGATGTCAACGTGATTCAGTAGACTCCCTTCCTACTAAAAAGAAGTCCATGATTTTTCTTGTCCTTTGTCTTACTGTCTCTTTCTTTGGGCATTTCTCTGAAGCAGAATAGATGGAAAGGTTTTCAATGTAGACAGGAGTGAGCTCAGCAGGTGTCCTGAAGAGCAGTGTTTGCTCCTGGGTGTGAGGGGAAGCTGGGGCAGTGAGGGAAACAGGCACTGGGAATGAGGGGCTTAGGTTTTCCAGCTTTGATCTGGTGTATTCCACTTGCTGGAGCCTCTGCTCTTGCTCCAGCCTTTCCCAAGCAAGGGAGGAGAGCAGCTGAGGAGCAAGATGTGCAGAGTGCTGGGATGTCCAGAACATTCTCCAGTTTTTATTTCCTCTCTTTCCCCTCTGTTGCCCTCCTTCCCCCTCCATCACCCTCTTTCCCTCTCCTTTCTCTCTCTTCTCTTTTCCGTTCTTCTCCTCTCCTGTCTTCTCTTCCTCTGAAAAAAATGAACCCACACGTGCCATTCACATTATCATGAAAAGCACCAAGAGGTCCAAATAATTTAGTAATTTTCCCCTCTTTTTAAACTTTTTTCCCCACAGAAATGCTTTTAATTTTTTTTTTAATTTGAAAAAACCCCTGCTAATTGCAATTTCTCTGCAACTGTTTTGCTGAGTAGGTGTGTGTGTGTACATTGAGAGAACAACTCTTGTTGTTGCTGCCCAGCCTGTGGTTCACTTGCATCCAGGTGCAGTTCACAGGCAGGGGCTGAAGAGTTTGTGGTTTGTTTCCCCAGGAGTGGCACAATCATGGTAGCAACAATCAGTAACTGGATGAACTCAAGAATTTCTTGTGGCAGACCAAAGATGTGTCTGTGTGGAGTCACTCAGTTTAGCTTTGGTGGTGTTCTGGCTGCGCCTCCAGCAATTCCTTTGGAAAACCACTATGGTTTACTCTAAAAATTCTGCCAGGAGTTTCAGTGTTGGGGTTTCATTACATTAGCAGCCCATTCTGGGATGGTCTGGTTGAAGCATCATGGCCTTTTGCTGTTGTTTTTTCCTAGCAACAGTGTTTAACGTAATTATATTGTTTTGTTCTCAGTCATGTGCTGTGACTGTCCCTCTGTATTGGTGAATTTATAATGTGATAATGTCATTTCAAATTTGAAGGAAGTTGTATGGGACAGATGTGCCTTTAATAAGTTAGGTGGGTTGGGTAAGTGGGGTAAAGAGGTTTTTGGAATTTAGCAATCAGGGCAGCAGTTGCATCAAGCATAACTCTGCAATTTTATGTGTCTTTACCATGAAAAATCCTGTTACTCTCTCTGGTATACAGCTACACAATGAAGTATGGTTTAAGAAAAAAAGAAACAAAAAGCCAAGAAAAAAATGCAGCATGTCCAATACGTTATTAAATACTTCCTGATTCAAACTTTGGCTTGCTGTCAAAGTTAATTTAGAAAATCTTTCTTTGAGGAATTTATTTTCCTTGTACTACACATTTATGATCTTTGGACAGGATTAACTTGCTGTGTATTCTCTTCATGGAAGTGATTTACATATCTTATTTATGCCCAGTTAGGGGATTTGAGATCAAAGCACATCTTCCATGCATTTTGTTGTCTTTAGATAGAGTTTGCCAAGACCAGCCACCGACCAGATTTGCAAGAGGAACATTCACAGCAAACCTGATTTATCTTCCTTGATTTTTTTCATGTTTCTGCTGTTCACAAGGTATTCTGTGATACTATTTCTTGAAAAGTAGTTCTGCTTTAGAACAGAACATGATACTTGGAGACTACTTTATCTTGACTAAACTGGTCTAACTGATCCATTGTTCCTGGCATTGACTGCTGGTCATGTTAGGTTCTCCTGGCTGCTGTCAAGATTCTGATTTAGGACAGGATACCAGCAGAGAATTTTCAGGATTTGTAGGATTGGAAACCAGAGACATATCTCAGATTATCTACCTATTCTGAATCCCAGCCCAGAGAGATGAGTTTTTTGCTTCTCACTCTACCCCTTACCCCACCCAGTAATACACTCAATTTTCCTTTTTCATCTTGTCCACTTTAAGTACATCTTTTTGAAAGCTTTATTGATTGGTGTGACTTAACTAGAAACTCCAGAAAATGAATGATAATGAGGAAAACCTTTTTAAAATGTAGGGTTGTTCCCTTGCCTACTTGGTTGGGAAGGGTTTTGATGTTGTTAAACTTTGGTAGTGTCAAACTTTGCAAGCACTTTTTTATAGGTGCCTCCAGTGCTATGGCACGGTGGTGGTGAACACATTAATGAAAGTACTTGGTCTAATAAGCTGGGCTTACAGAAGGCAGAAACCTCATAAGTATCTTTGCCTTTTTGAAGGCAAGTTGTTTGGGGAATATATTGAATTATAATTTTTCTCTGAAGTGTCTCAGCACGTTCACTAAGATAACAGCACTGCACAACTTCAAGTGCAGTTTGACTTCTTGACAGAAAAATCAAACTCACTGCTGAAGACCATTTCTTTCTTCAAAAATTGCATACATGAATAATTAGCACCTTTAACAAGCTGGAAGATCTCCAAGTCTGTTTGGTCAATAACTCTCAGCTTCCAACAGGGAACTGCAGTAATTTCTTCCAGGGTCTTGGCAACGTGTCTCACAAAACTGATGAGCTTGTTCACAGGCACTCTAACTTTACGCTGAGACATATGGTATGTTTTGTGTCTGTGAGTTTCTTTGATATTATCTCTCTGGCACAACTTAACCTTCTTTCAGGTTTGTTTGGAGAAGTAGAGACTTTCTTAGTTAAACTGTAGCAAGTGTGTTTTAGGAAACTTCTTTTTGTTTAAGAAGGCAGTAAGGGAGATTATAAGGTGCAGAATTTGTTTTTGCTCTCTTAACGAATAGTTATTCTTTTGGGGTGCTTCCAGTGAAGAATTGAGGCAGCAAATATATGTATTGAAACAGATCCATCCATTATATGTACAGCATGCTCCAGAATCCTTGCAGGAGACCTTTTGGTTCTTCTCAAGGACTGAGGTTCTGTTTTCTCAGCTTAGCTCCTGGCAATAGCTCCAGTCCTTAATCATACCTTGAAATGCTGAGATTCCTATGAAGCAAGCAGCCCATTGCTGCATTTATTAAAATGCTGTGGTGCAGCCCTGAAACTTCTGATCAGCAGGCAACACCTCGTATGTGATAACACAGTTGTTCTTATTTCCTTGTGTTGTGATATTTCCATACATTTTCATTTGCCTCTGTGTTCTCTGGCCAGTCCATTATGGAAGACAGCTCTGGAATTCTCCACAGCAGTCCCAGAAGTTAGTTCCCTCTGGAAAGTATTACATTTACTGAGGACTTTAATTTTTTTCGGGGTGAGGGGAAGAATTGCATGTTTTGAGAAATAATCAGTGAAGAAACATTCCCTTGCAAGGTGAGGACTAGCCTGGAACTCCAAGGGATCTAAGGTTTCAGGGAAAATAAGAAAAAAAAGGAAAAAAAAAAGGAAAAAGCTACTCTGCTAGGGAGAGCTTATTTTATAATTTTTCCCATGGCTGTGTTTTCTCTTTGCCTAAAGAAAAAGTCATAAAGGGTGAACTGTATAGTTATGTTTTATATGAAAAGCTTCCTTAGAAAAAAAAGCAAAACAGCAAGTGGCAATTGCCCTACTTCAGTGTTGTCATTGCAGTGATCAGGCAGCAATAAAATCCTTCTTCTGTACTCTTTATTATCATCTGCTGATGGGAAGCTGCTCTTGTAACAGGCTGCTAAACTTTCCTTTTAATAGCAGCCTGCAGCCTTTTAGACCCAAGTTATGGGCTATATGCTAAACAAAAGAAAAATTGGGGGAGAATAATAGAAAACAATATTTTGGGACTTGCCTAACTTTTTAGTAAAATCTGACTTTTGAACATGGAGATACCTTTTTAAAATTTTTTTATTATTTTTGCTTTACTGCCTTTGTGAATGCTAAATACAATACAAGGAAAAGAGAATTTTTAGGGGCAAATAAAATACAGTTTTGCTACAGCTCTTGTATGAAAGCTATTGACCTCTCCCTCCATGAAGTCACATTTCCTGTACTCCCTTTGTACTATTTTGAATACAGAGTGTGTAGCAGGAGACTAAACATGCAGATGATACCATGACTGATGGATGTGTCACCAGTTCTGTGAGTTGTAAGGACATTTCTCCATTTAGACAATTTTTAGACTGTGGCTTGTGTCCTGTAGTTTAAAAACTGAAAGACAAATACCTCTGGGAACAAGGCTGGTTCAGCTGAGAGGTTCCAGGTCAAACAGAGAATTTCTGAAACAAGTGAGAATGGAATGAGGGAAAGGAGCTGAGCAACTTAGGGAGGGATGGAAGCACTATGGGTTGGTTTTTTGGTTTTTTTTTTTTTTTTGTACAATGTAGGACTGTAAAAGGCTTCTCACAATCTTTAGGTTACACACAGGGGTGGCCAAAAACTGATTAAAAACTCAGAAGTGACTGGTCTTGCTTGTCTTTATTAGCATAAAAATTGATAGTAAATGAGACTGTCACTTCCATCTAGTTTGAAAAATCTGTACTTACTGGGCCATCAGCCAGGGACTCTTGGATCTCAGAATAACTTTGCAACTTGATGTACAATAGACCCTGTGCTAATATGTGCTGCTAGGCTGCTTCCCTAATGAAAAGAGAGTGCTTTTCCCTACCTGTTAGCTCAGCTCTGCCAGACCTCAGGCTGGGAAGGGAAAACTGCCAAGATCAGCATTATTCAATCCCAGCTGCCCTGAAAAGATTCCAGGTGGAGAAAAATCCCATTGCTAGAAGTACATAACTCAGGATTTGGATTCTTTTCTTGTTGGGTGTTTTGTTTTAACTTTAAATAATGCCTTCCGTTAATTCAGACTTCTGTTTTCACTTGCATGAAGGAAACTTATCTAATATAAGAAATTATTCCTCATAAAGTATAAATGTATAAACTTTGAATGTGGCATTATTCTGTTGACTCAGTGAATTGCCTCCCTTAGGTTTTACTAAACTAAGCAATGTGTTTATAATTATTTCCCCTATAATATGGTGTTTTCTTCCCCACACCCAAAACAATAAATTGTTTTAGTTGTAGTTTAGAACAGTATCTTTAAAGAAACTAATTAGAGTAATTTGTAATGAATGAAGTCAGATGTTTTCTATATTAAGACTATAACTGAACAACTGGATTTTAAGAATTTTTAATAAAACTGGCTTTAAATGCAGTCAGATTAATTCTGGGATGAGTTTTCTTAGGAGCCATGTTGTCATGAACAAGGAATAAGCTTCACAAACTTGAAATAAAGCTTAGTTTACTTTTGACATGGGAAGGTGATAATGCCTCAGATCCCACTGGTAAAAATGCAACTCTGAAGCCTTTGGTGTTTTGGGGTTTTTTTGGTGCGTCTTATGAGGAAATATTTAAAATTTGACCTAAATATGGTTCGGTGGTCACTAATGGTGTGTGTTTTAGTTACCTGGATTTCTTTATTCTGTTTAATATATCCTAAAGGATATTTTGATTGTAAAATAGCATTAACAGTTTGCCTTATAAAAATAAATATATTTGTGTGAACTGATTCAGAAAAATCATGCTTTGACCAAAAAGAATCATGGAAGCAGGGAGCAGTTTGCATTCAGATTTGCTGGACAAAGAACTCTCTGGTTTAAAAAGCATTAAAGTATCTAAACACTTGAGTTCCCATCTTGTGGGAATGTTGCCAGAGGATTTGAGGGTATTCTTTGACAGTTAATTTAACACTGTTGCTCATTCCCTTTTGTGCTGGTGGAAAGGTTGGAGTTGTGCTAAGCATCTCTCACCTTTTAAAATGGGTTTAAAACGTTTTTCCTTAGTGCCCAATAGTGTGTGCTTCTGCTGGAACAGATATGGGCTCCCTGAATTTGATTTCCCATAGTGTTTTCTTTCTTTTAATATATTTCAATACTTTAATGGAGAGTGGTTTTCCCTGGGCTGTAAAAAGAAATTAATTGTTTTTAAAAGATCTGAAAAAAGCTTATGTAAAAAAACCCAAACGCAACAATGCTCTAACCCCCCCCAGTATTTGAAACCAATCAAATTTTTAAAATTTCCTGCATTTGTCGCGGTTGAAAAATGGAGCTAGGAAAAGCAAAGACATTTGACCGATTCAGGCATTAAATCTCTGAATTAAAACTCCTTGGCTTCGCTAGATCATCTTCAGAAACAAAGCTACTCATGAACAAAAAATGCTATATTCCATGAAACTGAGTAGAACTGGGTCAACATTGGATTTCTGACTTAGAAAACGTGAAGTAGATTGTCATGCTGAGCAAAATGAATTATTTCAGATCCAATAAATACTTCACTCATGTTTCTTTTTTCAGCTTGCTACTACTTAAACAGTTACTAAATTAGGTATTTTATATGAAAATATTTGTTTGGGGAATGTGCCTTAGTAAAGAACGTTTTGAAGAAAACAAGCAAATTGCTTGGCTGAATAATTATGTAAAAGTAAAGTTGCCTTTTGGGAGAGGAAACATTTTTCTTGCTCCTGCACTGGTATTTAGCAAGCTCTCTGAACACAGTACGTGAGCCACTTTTTTATTGGTCACTTTAACATCATGCCAGTGAAGGAACAAAACAGATCCTTGAAGTGAGAGTTTTCAAATTGCTGTGGCTAATTCTGCCTGAAGGGAAGTCTAAAATCTCTGTTTAAATGATCATTTATTGTTTCATGGGGGTGCTTGGACAAGATTTGGCTGACACAGTAGTGCTTCAGCTAATTAAAGTTATTGATGACGTGTGGCCAGTAGCCACAATAATTAGATTAAATTTCTCAGGGATATAATTTATTTGATAACTTTCAATGAAGCAAAAGTGTAGGAGAAAATTTGTCCTGTTTAGAATCAGATCCTGCCTGGGATTTAGAAAAATGGTGTTAGAGAATACAATTGTAGTACTTAGAAAAAATGTCACTTTTTAAGGGTCCTGTTAGCCCTGACTGAGTTTATAATCTTTTCCCATGCAGTACACTGTACCCAAATTGCAGCATTTTTCCTACCCCACCCTTTTCCATGCCAATTGGCTTTGTTGAACTGAAGAAATCTCCCTGCTGCACCACTGAATGCACTGAGCTGGGAGGCTGGTGTTCTTTTCGAGCATTTAAAAAAAAAAAAAATTGTGGGGCTGCTAGCTTCCATCTCTGCTAGCTTTCAATAAAATAATTAAGTTAACCAGCTTGAACCCAGGTTACTTAGATTATGAGGTTCATTCAAAGGGTTATTTTCTTGGCCTCACTGGGATCAGCAGGATAGTCTGAGTTTGTGACAGTGCTTTAGGCAAGGAAGTCCTTGGACACATCTTTATAAAACTTACTGTTATTTCAAGTTTACTAAAAAATTCTTCCAAAAATTATTCTCTATCTTATTTTCCTTCTGAAAACTGCATAGCAACTATTAGAATTTATTTAAATTAAAATGCATCTGAATGATATATAAGAAAAAAGCCACCTGCCTAAATATGCAGCATATTTTAAAATGCTGGAGTTGTGCACTGTAATGACGAATTGTATCTGTTAATTGTGAGCAGATCATGTTTCTCGTGTTGTAGTATTCAGAGATCACTTGTTCAGCTCTTTCTAGCACAACAAATTTTTGCTTATCTGCAGCAATTTCAGAGTCCTTGTGTCTGTCACTACAGTCAAGGCTGAGGGAAATCTGTGCAACTCCTCAGACCAAGGTTTTTAATTCAGGTAATGCTGGTGTGCTTGGGAGAAAAACATCAGAGAGATAATAGAATTAATCTCCACCTGGTTTTGTTGCAACTTCATAATAATACTGCGTGTAATAACATCTCTGTTCCTTGTTAGTCTCTTCACGTTCCCTGCAAGTTGTCAGACTGTAGTTTGGAAATACTCAATCCACAAACTTAGGGTGTTTCTTTATAGTTTGGAGCATGGGATAGCTCTGTTGTTGGGTGTCTTGTGCTCTGTAGCAGTGCCTGAGTTATGCTTTTCAGCTAAACAGTGAGTGCTTGGATGTGTGCAGATAATGGCAGTGAAAAGGTTTATGCTGCCCAGTGATCTTTCCTCCTCCTTGAATTATCAGTGCATGGTGAGTGAGTCAGAATTGCTATTCGTGAAACCGAGCCTGTGAAAATGAGCATCACCGTAATCTCAACAAACCAATATATTAAAAAAAATAGTCTGTACAGCCTTAATAGAAGGAAGGGTGATGAGTTTATGAGGAAAAATAAAGCAAGGAACGTGGAGATGTTTTCAAGAGTGTGAACACCTGTAATTATGGGCTGTGTAAATTGTGGGGCAATGTCTGTCTCACAGCTGACCCTTCCCTGCTGCAAGAATACTTATGCTTTCCTTTCTAACAAAACAAAACCCAGCCCTGTGCCTTGCAAATTGTGAGTCCAGAGACAGGTTTGACTTTATGTGGCTCTTAAGTTTTTCTCTGTTTCACAGACCTGAAGTTTCATGCTTTAAGCAAAGAATCAAATTTAGATTCATCTGCAATATTATGTTGTGAGCAGTCCCTGCCCTTATAGTGGCAAATTGATCTGGCCTTGTAGATTGCATTTAACCTGTGGATTTATTTTCTTGTACTAGAACTTTTCATTTGTCAGTAGGGTCCTAAATGCATACATTAATGAAAATATGAAAACTGAATACATATAAATTATGGAAGCTACTCTGCATGTTACAAACTGTATTTTACTTAGTTAAGCTTAATGAATGTTCCCTAAAACTATTACTGGCTTGGCTCTCCAAGTGTCTCATTTGTCTTGGGCTAGATAAATCAATTGTGCATGTCTTAAGCTTTGACATAATCTATGAAGATACAGTTTCCCCAGGTAGAGCATATTTATCTTCATTTTTTTGAAGATAATACCTAGATATTCTGTCACCTTGGATTCTCAAAATTTGTATGGTTAACTGTTTTCCTTCATCTATGTTTTCCTCTGACCTGAGTTGAAATGGAGCATAAGTCTATCACTTGTTTTAATTGCAGACTGAGGGTCCTAAGTACAAATGCATTTGCTTTTCTAATCTGCCTGTTCATCGGTTTACCCAAATAATGCCTGCTTTAGAAAGCAAAGTGAGCTGGTGCATTAGACCCGTTTTCCCTTTGTTAAAAACGTGAGAGGTACTTTGCCAGTCTTCATCTTGCAGTTGCTGAAACCCTACTTAAAATATGAAACTTTATTGTCAGAAAACTCATTTCTTGGCCCTTTCTGCCCTCCTGCTTGCCTTCCCCTGCCATTGCCAATCTTGCCATCAGCATCAAGCTCAGGCACTGTGCATGAATAGTGGAGTAAAAGTAGTACTGCAGTGGTTATCCACGAGGACCACAAGGTGTATTTGCTAGCATCAGTAAGAAAATTGAACAGCTGATGGTGAGAAGTGGTCACACAGTCCCCATTATATTCAGCTTAAGAGTCTGGATTACAGCCCTGGACTGAAAACCAGGTCTGGTGGAAAAAATGGGATTCATCATCTGTATTCTGAGCCTCCATCTCTACTGGCTGGAGGAAAAGTTGGGATTCAGTGGGAGGTAGGATCCTTGTTCTGTGGGACTCGTAGGGAGTGCTGTTCCAAGAGGGGAGTTGGCAGGGAGGGCAAGCTTTGTGCTCCTGGGTTAGTGTGGGCAGGAGGAGTCAGGGCATGGAGATCTCCCCAGATCACACAGCTGATGGTGGGCCTGGGCAGCTGTTGAAGTGCTCCAAAAGGAAATCCTGAGCCAAATTCTGATCAGGCTGGAGAGGTGAATATACTGATCCACTAATTCTCTGGGAATTCCCAACACTGCCTGTCCTCTGTCAAGCACAGCTCTGAGGCCTCCTGAGCTGCCACATGGTATGGAGAAGCTGAGCTCCTCTCCAAACTGCATTTTAATTCTGAGGATGATGATGGTGGGGGCAGCCTGCTACTGCCATTTACTAAAGAATTCAGTCTGATCTCCTGACTGTGAGGCTGTTAGAAATATTTGTCAGTGTGACTGCTTTGGAGTCCTTGCCTGCCTTTTTCATACAAAACCATTAGGCCAAAGAGCTCATTGACATATGTGATTAATGATGAGCAAACCCTCCTTAAACTGAAGATGAAATTGCTTTAGTGAAACCTTAATGGTGTTTGAAAATTTCTGATTAACTCTTCTTTTGGGGCAAGTTTAGAAGTGCTTGTCAGTATTTTTGACAAGAACAGAAAAAGAGAAGCTGGCAAATAGCACTTAAAAATCCTACAACAACTGTTTTTCTTACTTGGCTTATTTTCAACAGAGTAGTTCTTGGAAGACTAGCTTTTTTCATTGTGACTGCTTAGGACTTTGAGGCATAACAGAAGAACATATCAACTTTGCTTCTTGCTGTAATGAGGCTTTGTGCAACGAGAATTTGTAGTAAAATATTGGAACTTAAAATGAGGAACTGGGGGAAATTGAGTTGAGCCAATCTCAAATGACAATTTTAAACTTTCCTGGTGGTTTCTGGAGTGACATAGTGTCTATAAGTTGGGCCACATCCTGAGAGGTGTTAATGACCTGCTGAGCATCTGCAGTTCCTGTGGCTGCAGTCACGGCTGAAGATGTTGGGTATGGCTTAGACCAGATTGGTCCACTTGTGAGTAATTACCTGAAACTCCTTCAGCATGGCTTTCTCCTGTACTTTTAATTAGTGTAGCTCAGTCTCTTTCCATGAAAACCCTTGGAATCCATATCTGACTCTAGGTCTGCTAGTTGTAAATTTTAAAACTGTTTCAGTAGTGCAAAGAACGAGACATAGATATATAGAGGTTTTTTTAAAAATTTTTAATTCTCAGGCTGTAATTTAAGATGTTGGCATGGCCAAAATAATCCCACTGAACTGAGCAGTGGAGTTCCCCACTGCAGCCTCGGGCTCTGGCTCTCAGGTGAGCTCTGGAATAACCCAAGTGTGTTGCCAGAGTGTTAGTGCTCATGTGTAGGAGAATGTAACCCTTCAGATGGTGCCAGAAAGGCAGTGAAAATGAGCTAGGCTGGCCAGCTGTATTTCGTTTCCTGTAGTTCATTAACAGCTCGTTGGGGATCCTCTGTCTGCAGGCAGCAGCAGGAAGTGGAGCCTGGCTGGGTGACCCAGCCTGCCCAAGGGAGTAAGCTGAAATGCCAAGGACGTCACCTGGGCACCCCAAAGCCTTTGTTGCCGAAGCAAAAGTGTCATCAAACAAAGCCTAGCAGTCCTAAACACGCCTGTCTGATTTTATACAATCTCACTAAAAGCTTTGTTAGTGGTTCTGAATGGCAGAGTCCTGTTACTTTATTTGGAGCTCAGACTGATGGGGCAGAGGTTACCTGATTCATCTCACTTACTGGTTTTAAATATAGCCACAGCTTTTGGAGTCCCTCCAGGCTTACAGGACTTATTGAAAATCAATTCTGTATCTTCAGATGACTCTCTTAATTTGTACTCTAAAGATTTTTTTTTAATAAGAGCCTTCTAAGTCACGACAGCAGAGGGAAAGGATTGTATCAGTCTTGTGGTATGATTAGTCTTTTTCATTTGTTTTCCAAATGCAAGCTAGAAACACTTGTGGCTGTTCGATCCTCCTAATAAGACTGTAGACACATTCTAATGTGCTATTATTAATATTCTTCTTACTGTTGTGTGACAGACATTTATATCAGAGGTTGGTCCTGGGGTACCTTGGATCTCCTGTTTCTGACATGCTATTCTGATTGTCTTTCCTCCCCTCTTTTTATAAAACTCTGTGTCTAAATGGAAGCCAGGCAAGCTGTAAAAACTAAGTGCAACTTGAAAATCATCACTTTGCATCTTGAAAATCTCAACTCCTTTCTACATAAGCAAGCTTTTTTAGTAAAACAAATCATGTTTGAAATCATGACCTTGAGATATTAAATTGCTGGAGAGCCTGGCAAGCTCTGGCTGCACTGGGGATTATATTCTGGTAAAACTTTCCAGGGAAAGTTTTAAAACTCTGAATCCTGAGTCCTGGACATACTGCACATTGTGGGAGCCAGAAGCTTTTGAACAGCTTAGTAGGCAAGCAGCAGCAAATTTGGTTTTCTCGGGCTTGCTTGCTATTAGGTAGCTTAAAAAACCTGTTTGTCACACAGACTGCTGTCACAGTCTGTTCATAACTCCCAAAACTTATAGGACAATGGATTCTGTAAACTTTAGTTCCCAGGCTCCTTGGGTTTGAGAAAACCACCCCAAACCCACACACATCAAAAGGGGACTTGATCCCCTTCCCAAAGACTAGTGCAGCATGTGAGTTCCCCAAATTATTACTCAGGTAATTCACAAGTTCACTCAGTA
This sequence comes from Grantiella picta, assembly GCA_013397955.1. NCBI lineage: Eukaryota > Metazoa > Chordata > Aves > Passeriformes > Meliphagidae > Grantiella > Grantiella picta. The sequence goes on along the minus strand of VZRM01008916.1, from coordinate 780,392 downwards.
ACTCCTGTGCCTGTGAGCAAAACAATTCCTTAGCAGAGGAGAGGGAGCTGGATGTGCTCCAGCAGCTTTTTGGGTAAGCTGGAATGTTTACAGGCTCCCTCTGGAAGTGTGATCATGGATACCATTTCTGTGAGCGACGAAATATGATAAAATTATAAAAATATTATTATAATATTTAACATATTTCCAATTGATAGAAATAAATGAGATGATATGGTACTTGAATGTTAGCATACTAGGTTTTAAGGAAGGTAAGAGGATTGATTTTTTTTAAGTTCTGGAATAAAACTTATCAGAGCAAAACACTGCTCCATATTTAAAATTTTAATATTTGCAGCCTCACAACTGCATTAGTTTTTAATAAAATTGCATTAATCTGGCAGTAAGCTGTATAGCAAATAGTGATAGTGGCACAATGGAACTGGAGTAACAAAACTGAAGGCATTGTGATGGACAGTATATATATTAAATGATTTTTTTCCCCTCTGTGTGTTGGTTTAATTAGCCAAGAGCTCTTGCAAGCAGTGCTGTGCAACAGTGAATTAACTGTTAAAAAACCTCAACTAAGGCACTAAAAATCCAACACATCTCACCCATCCCAGAAAAAAACTAAACCAAAAACCAAAGCAAAAGCAAACAATGGAAAACACATTTGACCTTGTCTTGCTCTGAGGACTGACTGACTTTCAAATGGTCTGTTAGTGTTTTTCATGTGGCACTACAAACAAGCAAATTAACTTGTTTGATATGTGCGATTACTTTTTTTAACTAAAGAAGACTTCAAAATAGATGTCTTTTGAATATAGAAATACTATATATGAAATACTGTATAAATACTTTTATTATTAATTTAATTCTCTCAGAACATTAATTTTTCATAGCAAAAAACCCACAGTACTTTCTTTGCTGTTTCCTGGCGGTTAAGTGGGCATTGTGTACCTCAAAAACTGAATGCTTTTTTTAATCTCCAAGTGTGGGGATTTTTAATGAAGCATCAGAAATGCTGGGACCATGATTTAATAGTTTGAATTTGAATCATTCTTCAAGTCAGTTGCATAGATGCAATATAGAATTTCATATACTTGAAGTGAAATTGTAGGACTTGTGTCAGAGCAGCCCATGGATTGTAGAACCCTCAGCTGAATTACACCTGAGTCTTTCGAACAGGAATATTTGCTTTGCTACTCCTGTACAATGGCAAAGCAGCCCTGGAGGTTTATATATGTTGAAAGCAGTCTCTCATTGTGGTTTTTTTTTGCTTACAGACACTAAAAATTCTTCTCTCACTGTGAAGGAAGTGATGGAATTAAGCTCGCCCACAAAACCATCTGAGCTGAGCTGAGAATACGTCTCAGGTAACATAAATAAAATAGAACACACACTGGTTTTAATAGTTTAGGTTTTCTTTTGTCAGGCAGTACAGGAGTACCAGACTCTCCTTCAGTGGTTATGTGTAACATCCCTAGAATTGAAGCTTCTGGTATTATACCTCAAGCCAAGACCGGTTTGTTTAAAAAAAACCACTGTGAAAAGCAGGGAATTGGAATATATAGTAGATGGTTCGTGTTTTCTTAGAATACAGATGATGTGTGGAGAAGGACCATATGAAAGGACTGAATGTTTATGAGCAGGATACAGTGGAATGATTTTTAAAAAACCCTTTAGCTAAACACCATAAAGCAAGAAAAACTGGAGATCAAATATTTTTCTTTCATAGTGAATTTGTTTTATGTCTATTATAGTTAATTAGAAACAGACGATTAATTGATTTGGTTTAAAAGGGAGCGATAGAACTTCAAAAAAAACCAGACTTTTTTGTCTTTTTTCTGTTGTCTCCAAACATAGTTGTTGCACAACTGTGACTGTAATGTGATATTTAATTAATTTTATGTGATATAATTAGTGCATTTAATAATTTAATTACATGTGATGTAATTAACTTCATAGACAATTTTGAATATTCTGATTCTTTCTGCAGTTTGAAAATAAGTCAGTTAAGCACCCTAATCACTAAATAACTTAGAGGCTTTATTTTAACTCCAATTTAGATTCCTTTATTTTGGGATTATAGCCTGTCATTTCTTGCACACTATCAGCAAAGGAATATTTTTTAGGATTAGTAATTTTTCCTTAGGATAGACATCTCAAAATACATCCTTCTGTTCTGTGAAATACTGGAGGAAGGGGGAAAGGCATGCATTAGAATAAATTACTGAGAAATGGCTTTCCTATGGGGTTGCTAGTGGGGCTGCCAGTCACACGGTTGTCATTAAGGATGTCACCTAAGGATGTGGTAGGTAAGTAGGAATCTCATCGATGCGCAGTTTTTCACTTTGTTTGAAGAACAGAAGCAGACACCAACCAAATGGTGAGGTGCCAGGAGTGGGGCTGGGCTGATGGCTCCTCCTTTTACTCTTCTGGCCGTTGATGAAGTAGCCAGCAGTGTTTCAGTTAAATCGGGTAATTTATTTGGTGTTCATCTTGACTCACTGATAATTCGACCAAAAAAAAAATCATTGAGGACAATGTTGAGAAAAAAAGACAAAGGAAGATGAAATGGGGTTTGTTGGTTTGATTTGTTTTTATTTCCCTGAACTCTCAGAGTCCTTGTTCCCCTGTAACTCTCTGCTTGCACCCCCAATCTTTCTGTGACAATAATGGCTACACCACACACAGTTTTTTATGGTTGCCTTTTTACCCCTGAGCTGAAACATTGCCTTTGTCTAAACTCTGAGCTAACTTGGGGTAAGTATGCAAGTAGTGCTTTGAAACTTGTGAATTTGGGATTTCAAAGGAAAAGTAATTTTCTGGGTGTGCTCTGCTGTCTTGTATTGCTTAATCAGCTGTGATCACCAACTGATGCTTTTTTAGCAAGACAGAGGAAAATCTATTCTAATGGTTTTTGCTGGGCTGATTGTGCTGACTCAGTGATTCAATCTGCAAAGTTAATTGAAGAGATTCATTAAACTGGGTGGAATTTGAAGGATTTTAGTGTTCTAAGCTTCAGCCCCTCAGGCTTCACACAGAATGAAACACATAATCAGCTTTCAGTAAGCACTAGTTTTCATTAATCATAAACTGTAGGCAAAGTTGGAGCTTGCAAATTTAGGTCTTTTATTGTTTCATGTTAATGACTATTATCTCTTATTCCTATTGTGTGTGACTCTCTCAGCAACTGTGTTAGCACAGATGGCTAAAATCCCTTGCAGAAAAGTAATCAGCATTTGTGAACATGCTGCATTCAAAATAAATGATACAGGAGGAAAAATGCATTGCTTCAGAAATTAGGAAGCAGATCAAACTATAATAATGCATGTAAACACATCAAGGAAAGCAGGCTGCAGCTTTGTTTTCAACACAATTCTAACTCCAATATGTGTAACCTTCTGTTGAATTTATTGATGGTACAGGAAGCAAGTTAAATTAAAATTGGAGAACAACTGTTTTTATAGAAGTAATTTGGAATGTTCTTTTTTTTAAAGCCCAGCAAAATGTGATATAATTGACATAAATTAGTACAGTGGAGTGAAACAAAGAGCACACTATCCTAGAGACCCTAATTATCCCACTTTAACTGAAATGTGACTAAGTTACAGCTATTCACAAGCTATTCACTTCCATTTGATCAATGTGTGTAATGTATTAACTGGAGTTACCAGGAGCCTTAGATTTAAACTCACTGTGTGCTTTAGACTTCTGAAACTGAAAACAATCGACTTAGAATAGTTCACAAACCCATAGTGGGGGTTATGGGAGTACAATGCTTGAGCTCACATGGAACATCAGCTGCCACCCTTCTCATGAAGAACTGACTTGTGCCTTGTTATTCAAATCATGAGACATATATTGCAAAGATAATTCCTGTTGTCTCCAATTAAGTCATTACGACTGAGGAGTCGTAATGACCTTTAATCTTGTTAGTCATGGCCTAAGTTACGTGCTGTAATAATAGCTGAATTCATGCAGTAAACTGTGGGTTCAATCGAAAGGTCATTAAAGCCTAAAGTAAAAGCCTATTTCTGTAAAAGCATATTTTTCTCACAGTTCAGCATCTCTTTTCCCGTGTACTTCCCATGGAGCTCCCTTTCTCCTCCATCCTGCTTTCTTCTACATGTGCTTGTTGCCTGAGCGTTGGTGGGTGTTGGGTGTGGAAACTGTTGTTGTTGGCCTGGAGAAAGCAGGTGACCGATTGGCAAGGAAAAGCAAGAAGAAATGCTTTTTCATGAAAAAATGCTGCAATTCTTCCTTGCTTATGTGTTTGTTGATGGGGAAGGTTTTTGTACTTTGTTCCTTTCTCCCCTTTCCCCCTCTCCTCCCAGCTAATGAGAAACACATTGATAGCTTGACTTCTGTGGGCAAAGAAATTGAGGCTTAAGGTTGACTTTCAGAACTAGAAATTTCTGCTGTATTTATCTCAGGCTGTTGAACTGTTCTTCTGAATGTACAAAAGGAGAAGTGAAGTGCTCTTGAATTTAGGTTTGAGCTCCTCAAAGTTGTTTATAAAATATATTTTATAGCTATGACTTGTCTTCTGCCTGTAAGTGGGGATGATATCATGTCTTTGTAAATGAAGGCTGTCTAGAGAAGGCATTCTTTACTTCAGGAATGCTATTTTTTGCTATTTCATCTCATGCTTTATATTTGTGTGTCCCTGAATTACAGGGGAATTATACTTGAGATGCTTGTACCATTTTTATGTCCAATAATGCCTAGTCTAGAGGAGATAATGCAACTGATCTTACCCTTGAAGATTTCTGTCCATTTCAATTCAGGTGTGTTTGATTGCCAGTGAGGAAACTACTGAATTTTTAAATAACCTGAGAAAACAAGTTTCTTGATTATGGCTCCTATTCAGTAGTATCAATGCAGCTGCCTGACCTCTCACCTTTTGCCACCCCAAAAAATTATTCTGTAGTGGGTGCATTGACTGTATTACAGCTGAGATCTTTGACAGGAATGTCTTGCCAATCTCTTTGGAACTTTCATTATTCCGAAATACTGAAATGCCATTGTGTCTCCATGAAAGAGTTAGTGGGCATTGCAATGATGGATTTACTATGTCTCTTGGGATTTTGGGAACGTGCAGAGGTTTATAGGAAATATTTTTCAGGCAGAGACCACTTCTGTGACTATTTTACTGTTATGTCAGCACTTGCATTATTCTAATAGTTTGGTATTTTTTTCAAAGAAAATAATTACTAATGCAATATTCCCAAATGTTGTCTCATAAAACAGTGGTTTTAAATAGTCACCCTGTGTAACGGAAATTAAATGGATATTTGGGGTTTTGTTCTAATTAATGATAAGCTATATTTCTGCTCTTTTACTTCTAAATGATGAATTCAATTTTGTTTTTAATCCCAAGCTGGCCTTCACTTGGCAGCTCATCATCAGAAAGTTTATTTCCAAAGTATGTGATGTGGCTTAATCCTTCCTTCTGGCTACAGACAGAAAGGCTCCAGGACGGGGGGATATTGCAGCAGTGTTGTACACAGGAACAGCAACTTTTGGGTTTTTCTTTCTTGTTTTTTTTTTAATCCTTCCAAGGCAAGGTTTTTCCTGCTTCATGCCCACGGTGTTCTTCCTCAGGGGGTTGTTTTGCTCCAGCAGCTTCTCCAGTGTGCAGGGAGGTTCTGCAAGCAGGAAATGTTTGCAAGTCTAAAGCAATTATTTGTTGGCTACACATGCAGTGGGGAGCTGGAACTGACCTGCTCTCACTGCCCATCCCTGGGAGACTGCTGGGCAGCTTTTGCCAGAAAACCTGTTGGCAGTCAGGTGGAGAAGTTGGTCTCAGTGTTTCTCCAAACTGGCTGAACCTCGTGGTTGAGACCCCAATTTGACAGGCTGATAAATTAGAGCTGATTGGGATCAGTCATGCACCTTCATATCAGACTGCCTGAGAGTAATCACTGAAACACAGCGTTAAATAAAGGAATCATATGCAAATAGAGTAAGTACTACTGGCTCTCTAAATTGTCCTGAGGAAATGTTTTAGACAGGACTGCCATGTCTTTATACCATATGATGTGTAAAGTTAAAAGTATATGAAATGTTAGGTTAAAAAAAAATAGGTATTAAGGTACATGAGCTTTGGTTTGCACAAAACTACTTTAACCCATACCTAAGTGGGGTACAACATATCTTTACCTGGAGGACTCATAACTTCAGTTTCTTTAAATTTATCTGGATATTCAATTTAAGAGATATCATGAATTGGTGTGTCATCTGTGATGATTTTATAATGGTTTACTGTGTAGCATAGGATTTTTTTTCTGATAATCTTCATTGTCTATTACAATCTCTCTGAAATCAGTTACCAAGCAAATCTGTTTAATTGCTTCAGGCAGCACATATGTAGACATAGCAAGCTGGATATATCTTCTACATGTTTTCAAAAAACTGTTTAAAGCTATTTTTGTGTTCCACTATGAAGCTGGATTACAAATGACTTGATGAGGAAATAGCTTACTGATTTTTTAAATTATTTTTTAAAATTTCCTAGCATGTCTGTCCAGACTTGGAAACTTGCTCTCTTTTAATACTGGAGATTCTTTTTATTTAAATCCATCAGTCCCCTTAAAATGCTCCTTATATTTCAAGCCCTTCAGAACAGGGTACATGCTCTTGTTCAGTTGTTTTTCAGTGCAAATAAATACACAGAGAGATCTAGAGAGACCATATGTACAATAAATAAAAATATATTCAGAAGAAATGACATACAGGGGTGAAGGATGCAACCTTGATTTGGTTTGGGGAATTTTGGGTTGGTCACAGCCACTGTAGCAGTGCAATTCTCCAGATGCTTTTAATGAGGGCTATTAATTCTGTGTTCTCTAATGACATTAATTGTCCAGTATAGAACACAAATAACTTGCCCTCTGAGAGAAGTTTCACGGCTAGTTACAATTTGTGTGAAATATTTTCCGTCACTTAGCAAGTGTCTTTATTTTTGGCCTTGTTTCTGACTGGCAATGGGGTATAGCAGCATGCAAACACAGCAGATCATCACAGGGTGGTGTGGGTCAGAAGGGACCTTCCAAGGTCCTTTAGTGCAACCCCTGCTAAGGGCAGGAATGATCATGTCAGTATCCTCTGCTTCTTTTACTCTTGTGAAAAAGATAATGGTGAATTTTTTCTTTCTTTCATTAGAAAATGGTGTTTGGGGGGGTCTTGCTGGTTGTTTAAGTTGTTTTGTGTTTGTTTTTTAATATCAAAAATAAGACAATGGAAGATTAAGCTTTAAGAACATCTGCAGGAGGATTTTTATGCTGCCTTTCACTCTTTTCTCCAGTAACTGAGTAACTGTGGTGCTTACATGGGCTGTGAGTGAGTAGTTCAATTCCCACTTTGAAAAAAGAGATTTCCACTTCCACATGGCCCTGTAAGCTCCTGGTTCTCCTTTTCACAGATCTGCTTTAGACTAGGGAGAAAAGCTTTTTTTCAATCCCTTCTAATGAAGCTTTGCTAACCCCATGGGTTTCCAGAGGAAATGCAAATATCCACTCTGTTGGGCAGAATTCTAATAATTTGATGCACTGAGGGAAATGGAGTGGTCCTTACCAAGTGGGACCATGACATCCAGTCTGTATTCCAGTGGGTGATAAATAGACATCCATGAAAAACCTAAACAGATAAAACTGAGAATGCTTCTTACCAGGGTATTGTAAAGTATGGAAATCAGAGAATTACTCTTGCAGGTGGAAACCCTGGGAGGATGCAAAAGTTCTGGGAATTGCATCCCAAGACAGAGTACTTAACCACAGGGTTATGGATTTAAAAAAAGGCACACTTTGGCTTTGTCTGTCTCACTTTATACATCTTGCATGTTGGGATTTTTGTGGCTTAAGTCACAAAAAGTTGCAAGTCAACAAAAACGTTTAATAGCAAATATCTTAGCAAAACCTTTCAAGATGGAGATGTTACAAACAAGGCACAGTTAGAAATTAGGGTTTTGGTGAGCTGTATATTTGCAAGTGTACACGTGTGAGTGAACTCTCTTATAAATCTCACAGTGAACACTGGAAAAATGAACTCCAAAATATAAGTGGAAAAGCTCTTTCCTGTGCTTTTTAATTCATTCAGCTGTACAGGACTAGGAATTTAATTTCAAATAATGAAGCTGCATGTACCCTTGGTTTTTAAAGTTAAAACAAGAAGGCTTTTGTGGGTGAGTTGCACCTTGTTTTGACTCAGTTTGGTTTTTCTTTCATCCAGGATCCAGAAATCTGATTTGCACAGAAAATGTGTTTGTGGGTGGTGTGTTTGTTTGTGTGTTTGTTCTCTTTCTTGTGTGGATGAGCCCAAGGAAAGTGGGGTTAGTCTTTGTTCCAGAACTTTAGGGCTGATTGCAGCTCTGACAAAAATAAATAAATAAATAATGAGAAGCAGTAGTGAAGGAAATTCCTTGTCTACTTATTCTAGAGAGAACAAGATGGACAATCTTGATTTTAGGACTCCCTAGTGATTAGGGATAATGGGGAAACCTCAGACTGCTACAGGTGGTCATATATTTGTGTTTTACAACTGTTGAATATTTGCATTCTCTACAACAGATAACCGTATTATTTTTTTTTTCAGTTTTGTTAGTCCCAAAAGACAAGACTTCCTGTGTGCATTTTCACCTGAGTTGGGAGGTTGAAGCTTAAGAGTCTCCTCCACTGTCATACTGCTGCCAGAAATAATTTGAGGGTGATTTAGTAAGGCAAAGTAGCCAAAACCAACAACATATGAAGAATAAAGTATTTTGAACTGGCAAGCCGCTTAGGAAATTTTAGTTCAGAGGAGGCTAAACAGTCTATTAGAATACAGCTCCCTAACTGAGACTCTGAAACAGCAAATCTTTGAAATCTGCATCAGTGCGAGGCCAACTCTTCAACACATTTTACAGTGCTTTGTAGGTAAAATACTGTGCATCCCCGGTCTAGCTGGGTAATCTTAATAAGATCTTGTTTTAAACATTTGGATTTAATAATGTCATATGGTGGATATGAAAGGCTGCCCTTGGAAATTACATGACCTCCTCTAAACGATATGACACAGGATATTGTTAAGCCTTTCCTGAAATGGTGTTAAATTTATATTGGTTCCTGTGATGGGCTTAACCACATGAAGATGGGATAACAAATCAGCTGGGTAATTCCAAGTGTGTATTAACCTTTGCTCTCTGAAAAGCTTCCTGAGAAGCTGTTAACAAATTCAGAAGATATGCCTAAACACTGTTTAATCACAAATGTGTTAGAGCAGGAAAATACTCTTGTATCTATTAAGGTATGCAGCCAAGATATTTTAGCCTAGTTTCATAGAATCCAGTCTCTTTTACACTGCTGATATCTTCTATATGATTAGCAATATGGAACTACCTGTAGGGTTCTGGGGTTGGTTTTTTCTTTTTTTGGGGTTTTTCCTGTTTTGTTTTGGGTTTTTTTTCTTTTCTTGTATGTTTGTTTGTTTTGTGGGGGATTTTTTGTTTGTTTTCATTTTGGGTTTTGGTTTCTGGGATGTTTTTTGGGGGTTTTTTTGGTGTTGGTGTGCTTGTCCTTTTCTTGTTAATTTACATGAGAATTTCACAAAAGTTTGAATGGGTGGATAAAGAAGAGGAAAAACATTCTTACCTGAAAGGGAAAACAACTATTTTCAGAAAAAGCAAGAATAGTCTAATCTCATTTTCTCTTTTTCCTCTACTTGACGGTGATAAACACACAGGGGCAAGAGAAATTTCGCTCCATTGTGTAACATCTTAGCAACTAATGTTGCACTTAACAACAAAATTCAGTTTTAAAATCACAGTGATGTAAAGCAAAATTTCCAGTCTTCTGGAAGCGATGCATAGAAAACATCATGGGAAACAACAGAGAACAATACAACCACATGCAATCAAAATGAGCTGATGTGCTTCAGAGAATTAATGAGCAGTGCTTGTCAAGTGGGTTGGGCTGGTTTTGTTTGTTTTGGTGCTGGGCAAATGCCAAATGTGGTTGTTTTCTTGGACTGTTGAAATCCTACCTCTGCATAAAAACATCTTTTAATGGGTTAATGATGGGGAAGAATTTTTTCCAGAATTGGGGTAGATGTTTCCTTCTCACATTACTTATTTTGCAGATTTCCATTGTTGTGTAGCAAATAATTAGTCACGCTGACTCTAGACAGGAATAAATAATTCTCTGTGCCAACACATCTTGTTTCCATACCAGCCAGCTGTTTGAAAATTGAAAGCCATAAAGACCCTCTTAGCTTGTTAGTTAGAGCTTCCAAATACAGACTCTGAATAATTAAGGGGGGGAACTGGATCAGCCACATGCATTATACCAAATTCCACCATAGCTAATAGTTCACAAAGATCTTTTGTTTCAGGATGACATTTAAAGCCAGAATTTTTATTTAGAGTCTTAAACCATGTAAAGAATTTAAAACGCAGGAAGACTGTAAGACCTCATAATATTAGGTTAGCTTTCCTCAGAAATAACCTTGATATTTGAAATAAATGTATTTTTTGAACAGTCCAGTAGTTGATAGTGAGTTATTTACCCATCTGTGTCCTAAATGCAAGAGCTAGAATGGAATTGGAGGGAAGAGAGAGAGCTCTCCAACAAGATAATTTTCAGCAACCTAAACTAACTTTCTCTCTGGATTTCCTCAGAGTAGGTTTTTGAGTATGTCACAACTTGAAACTGGTGGCAGCACCAAAATTACTGCTGTGAAAGTGAAGGAAAATGAAGACCTTAAGACATGGTTTCACAATCTCCTGTGAGCGGAGGAATTGCCATTAAGTATGGAAAGTAAAGATTCAGATAACAATGGTTTCATCATTCCTAACAGATATGAATTTTAAACTAAATGTGTTCAGTGGCCAGAGGTGCCTTGTTTGTTTTTTGTTGTTTTTTTTCCCTAAATCAGTATGAATATGAACAGACCTAAAATATTTAGGGTGAGATTTTTAAACCAGCTGAGACACAAAATATAAATTGTATATAGCACAGAATGCATCATTTTGTTCATAAGGATAGTACAAAATACCTTCCCTACTACTGTAATCACACAGATGTCTTTAAATACATGGCTGTACCAAAAAAATGGTTTGGCTTTTCTGTAGAATGAGCAGAAAAGCACTGAAATCCCTTTCTCTTCTACCAGATTATTGATTCCCATTTTATAGAGAGCTTACAAACAATGGCCAGTGTATCTCGGTGCTTTTGGTAGTTTTGTTTGCAATTTATGGGGCCAACTGAAAAATAGCGTCTAAAAATTGTCAAAATCCATGTGCAACTCTATCCTTTGGAAGAGGAAATTAGTAACACATCTTACTTAATGGCAAAAAAATTAATAATTTGTGATTAAGTAAGCATCCTGCTTCCGCTTGCTCCAAGAGAGATACAGCTGCTGGTGCAGTGGTCTGATCTGTCATTCAATCTTTAAACCAGAGTAAATTTGAAATTTGCAACATAATTCCTAAGGTTAGTTGCCATGGTGATTTCTATCACTGTTTTAGGAGACAAGATTTCTATGGAAACAATTTCTATGTAGTCTTTTGCTCCGTGGGTTGTTTGTCATCCTAACGACAAACATTTCAGCCCATTGGCTGGATTTGTCCAAGGTTACCTTGGTTGTCTTGGAGGGAATTGGTTTCTGGCTTGTATCTTCCACTTGATTGTTTGTTTTGAAGGCACAGCTTGTTTTAGGAGACTGTGAGAGGAGAGACTATGGAGTACAGTGGGAAGTTCACACTTCTTTAAAGATTATTTCATTCAAAGGTGGCAATCTGCCTGCATGGCTCTGTGGAAGAGCACATTGAAACTGGAAAGGAGCAAAAACACTCTGCTATGGCTCACTGAGCTGCTGTAGTTAAATATTGTCCACTTTTGGTGTGGACAATAGTTTAGTGCCTAAAAGGGCTCATTTGTAATAGGCTCTGGAATGAAATATTAATGCAGATAACAGGGCAGCTCATGGTGCCATTTGGAGCTTTTTTTCCCCCCACCAAGAAGTGGGGTTGGTCTCTTTCCAAAAATGAAGTGCAATTTAAGGAAGAAATGCTGTGGTGGTTGTGAGAAGGATGGTGTGGGGTGGGCAGACGCAGCAGATGGAGTAGCACAGTGAGTGCTCAGTTCTGGTTCATGCCACTGAAAGATTCTATGAGGACCAACAGTGTTAGGGGAGATCAGGAGGCTCTGATGTCAGTTTTTATATTGCTTTCCCAACTGACACCAACTAAATCTGCTGATAATTTAGCATATAATTGGGCTATGACAGGATGCATGAAGACAGTCTTAGCTAAAAAATTAGTTTTTAAGATTTATATTAGCGCTGGCATAATATAATGCCATCATTTCTATCAGTTCTAACGATTCTGACAGCTGATATTCTCTCTTGTGTATGCAGTTCATTAGCTTTGTGATATTTAAGTATAACTTGTTTTTAAAGAATTATGTTGCAAATCAAAGCAAGTCTGCCACACCTTTTCCTTCTTTTAGTTTTGCTGTGTATTCTGCAGTTTTGGGACCAAGCAAACAATTTATGTTGGTCAGACACAACATAGAGCTGTACAGCTGTTCCTTTGAAATTGCCAAATGAGAAAGCACTCATTTGTTCTCTAAGAATGAGTGGAACTAAGAGCTGGCATGTTGGTTGAGCTCTGTGTTATTTGACTTGTCAAAAATGATGTCTGAGTCAGTAATAATACCAGATTTCCTATTGAATTTAATATGTGCAATTCAGAAATAGTGTGTGTATCTCACAGGTTTGGATGGCCTGACCTGGCAAAGCCTTCTAACATGTAATTTTAACAAAACTGTTTTGTTTATTATATGTGTTGTTTTGTGAAAACAAAACTATAAGCACAATCTCTTTCTGTCTCTTGATATCAATAATTTTCCAAAGTTAAGGAGACTGCCACAACCCATGAGGTCTTTATAGCAAGGTGATGCAGTTCTACATACAAAACAATTTTTCTAGGAAAATAGAGGTAAGTCAAATTGCTGTAAGGAGATCAAGGCAGCCTTTAACTTGTCAACTACAAATTTGAACTGAAGTTTTTGGGGTTTTTTGGTTTTTTTTTTTTTTTTTGTTTGTTTGTTTGTTTGAAACCAGTCAAGATTCACAAAATGGCAAGGAAGAATTAAAAATCCTACTAACCAGAAGTCTAGACTAAAGGTTTATAGGAAGCATCATAAGCAGGTCTATGCCTTTTTAAAATTTGTGTAAAACTTTCGGGTCACCAAGGCAAACACCTTAGGGGATATGTGTTATTTTTTAGAGGGTCTTGTGAACACATTCTCATTTATGTCAACGTTTTTTTTTCATCTACATTTCACATACAAATTGTTGTGTCCAATGGTGCTTAACTTTTTTCAAGTGTTTTCCAGGCTTTTTTACCAAATGAACAGATTCCCTGAGGGACTCCTAATGAGTTAGGTACATGGTGATTGCTCCTCAGCTGTTTGGCTTTAACTACAGATTTTTACAGCAGAAGCCTTGACAGGCTTGTTCCAATTGCGCCAAGTGAAATGTGCAATACAGGTTAAATTGTGATAGTGCTGCCTGAAGAACCTCCTTCCTCAACCCTTCTCTTCCACTTAAAAGCCAAGGGGACAGAAGGTGGTAGGTGGCTGACAATTTGCCCTGCAGGCTTGGTTATTGCTGGCCTCTGAAAATGAATGTCAGGCCCTTGACAGGACCACCAGCATTAGTGTGATGGCTTAGATATAAGTAAAAAACCAGTTCCCTGTTTTCTGGCTGCCAAACACTTCAAGCCTTTCAACTCCTGTCCCATTCAGACAAGACTGACAGAAAATTAAAACCCTGAGAAGAATTTGGTGGGCAGAAAAAAGAAAGGCTACATGTCCCACTGGGGAGTCAAACATCTTGAAATCTTTTCTGTCCAGACGGTTGCAGCTCTGATAATACTATTGGGTTGACCAAGAGACCATGCTTATGTTGCAACTGACCTTTAAGCTTTCTGGTGTTTTAAAATCTATTATTGCAAAACGTTTTGGGGAAGAACTGCAGAGAATAGTTGAAATGGCCTGCTCACAAGGTGGATTTAGTTGCAGCATTTAAAGCAGCTGTAGCATGAAGAAAATTTAGGCACCAAACTATTGTTGGAGTAAGTTTGCAACATGCAACCATCTTGTTGCAGCTTTATCTATGCACAGCTACAAAACAGAAGCTATGTATAGATAAAAGCAGTAGCTCCTAAAAAGTTCATGGATTACTTACAATTTCTTTTTCCTTAAAAAGGGGAAGTTTCTGATCCCATTTACCTGATAGAAACTGGAATTCTTTCAGTGCTTGCTGGGTCTGTTGTTAGCTTCCAGGGAGAAATATGACCAACTTCACCTCATGGCTGCTTGCAATGTCTTAGTACCCTTCTGAATTTTGTTCATCCCCAGTGATATCACCTTGGTTTTTTTCCTAAGTCTGTGTTTATTGTGATGGCTGGTTTTTTTTTTCACTTTTCTTTAACTGGTTGAGTTGTTCACTTGTATTTCCTGTTAAATTCCTGTCTTTGGAGAAATTATTGCCACAGGCAGCCAGCATTGATCAGAGTTAATGGTGGTGGTACAGTTCTGTGCTCATGTGGCCCCACTGAAGGACAGTTTTGTGTATTTATGTGACTTTGGTGTTGCAGGCCATGGGATAAGGAATTGCTGAGAGGTGTCAGTGGTCCTGCAGCCAGGAGTTCGTTCTGTTGTGCTGTTCACCTGTTGGTTTCTTTCTGTACATCCAGACATAAAGTGACTGTCTAGGTTCCGAAGGAAATGTAACGAAGTGCACAAATTTCCTTGTGGAAGCAGCTTTTTGTTCCTTTAGGGTAAGAGACAGCATATTTTTCAGTGCAAGATGGCATCTTTTCATGCAGAATGTAGAATGAGGAGAGTGGTTCTGGCGTTAGAGAGTGGCTCTGGAGTTAGTGTGGCACTGTGGCTGCCAGCAGACTCACCAGAGGTGCCACAGGTGGAGGTTGGGTTAGATGTAAACAGTGTGAGGGAAGAACACACTCTGAAATTTTTTAAACTCCTTTCTGCCGAACAATTTGATCATAAATTTGTATTTATGAATTCATGCAAAGGCTTTATGTTCAAGATAAGTGCCAGGAATGAAACGTTTATCCAAAACTGGGAGAAAGTAAGAAATAAGATGCTTACTTCTTTATTTTAATGACTACCTGGAATGTCATTCATTTAAAAGAGCAATACTATTCATTTATACATGGCCTCACTAACATGGGAATAAAAGTCTCTTCTGTTCTGTTCTGACAGATGTGTTCCCACCTATCCCCCCAAAAAGCAAAACCCAGCCCACCAACCAACTGTGCTTTGATCCTGTAATTTAAAACTGTATTAAATAACTCCTTGAGTCAGGCAACACTCAGTTCTCCTAACAGAAGCTGGAAAGTTTGTCTTTGGTCAGACTGACTGCATTTAGTATCAACTATTAGTCTGACAACTAGGAAGATCAGATCAGCATCTTAATGCAGTGCCATCTCCAAAAATGTTTTTTTTTTCTTTTAGAACACATTTTGAAGGGAGGCTTTACTTAAGGCAAGAAGAATAATCTGGCAAGGAAAGAAATATACAGAAATAATTTCTCATTTTTTAACATCTCTCTGGTCTCTGCACATCTAAAATTACTGAGGGAAGTTGAGAGTTGTTGGGAGTGTTAAATATCATTAGCTCTTTTGAACTGTCAGAAAAGTAAATTTTAGTGAAGATATACTGCGTTTTACTCTTTAGCATTTTAAATGGGAATTTCAGCTAGAAACACAGATGTTATAAGTTGGTTTTGAAAAGTCTCAGTGAAAAAAACCCCAAACTGCCATATTCAAGGTATTTGAAACTTATTTAAAAACAGCTCTCAAAGGATTAGTGTTCAGATTGTGGCCAGAATTGCAGAGTAATACCAAATATCATCTTTTTTAACAGTCTGGAACCTGGAAGAGAGACTTTTGATCCACTACAGTGATAGGACAGTATTGCCCAAGTAAAAAGCAAGCTGTGATTTTTTTTTTTTTTAACTGCATCTGTACAGTTACTGTACTTATTAAATACTTCTTTTCTTAAATACTTTATGAAAACAGTTGTGATGATTTAGACATTTCTGCAAGTCAGAAGTTAAATAAAAGGAGAGAGATGATAAGGAACATAGTAACTGCTGTATCATGGTATGGTCTTTGACGAAAAATAATGAAAAGGCTCAATTTGCCAAATATTAATAGGCATTTCAAGTGGCATATAGGTTTTTTATACAGTAGTAATATTGGTAATAAGATACTTTTTCATTCAGGAAAAGCAGTATTACAGCAGTTCCAAATTATTAATTTAGCTGAAACTCTGGGTAAAAAGAGAGGTGCTTGTTCTTAATACTGCAAACTGCATTTTCTGTGGGAAAGGAGCTTTGTACATGAGTCGTAGTAAGGACTTTGTTAGGAGCTCTAATGCTGACAAGTGTGTGTGGTCCCTTCACTGGTTTTAGTGCAAATGCTCATAAAACATACTATTCCTGTGACAGCAGGCTGAATTAATCCTGGAAGGCACATTAGGTAGGTTTGAAATTTTCATTGGTTTGGTGAAAGAGAAAGAAAGAATCCTAAATCTTCTCGTATCCAGTGGGTGGACTTTCTCCTTGAGTCCCCTCTCCACTCCTTCCCCGGGGTGCTTCTGCTTGGTTTTTGCTATCGCTGTTGAGTCCCAGCCATCCTGATCAGCAGGAATGAGGGTGGAGATGGCTGGGTCTTGGGGTGACAGCTCCATAAATTTGCTGCTTTCAGAGCTGCTGAAGAAATTGATTGTTTAATGCTCAGAAGCTGTCCAGTGGACAGCCATCAGGGGCTGTGCAGGCAGGGTAGAAATAAAGCTCAGAAGTTGTGGAAAACAATTACTAAATACAGCCAAGAGTTTATCAATCACTTTGATAGAAAGTATTTGTCAGCCTGTTGTCACCAACAGCGTAGGGGTTTGGCTACATTCCCAACTGCTATTAGAGGATCAAATGACAGCAAGTGTCCAAAATAACCTTTTACCACCTTCCCTGCAATATGAGGTTCTGACAGTGTGTGTACCTGCCTGCTCTGGTTGTGCTTTTGTCACCTGAGAATTGATTTGTCACAGTGTCATTTATATTCATTCAGGAACAGCCTAGTTCAGAAAGGATAACTCAAGTTTAGGAGGCAGATTTGGCTGTTAAAGCAAAGCTTTAAAGGTCTGTTAATATTTTCTGTGTATGTAACCTGAGTGAATTCCATCTTTAAAATGGAATGACAGGGTGTCCCAAACAGACAGACTCAAGTGCTGCAGTTTTCACTCCTTTTGTACTATGGCTACTGGCAGGACATAAATACCACAGGCAGACAGTTTGTAGTGATTTCTTCTTACAGTCCTTTCTGTCCTAACATCGTCCTAAGGTTATGAACTGTCAAACTGACCAAAAGTAAAGCTATAGGTGATTTTTGTTAATGCTCAATGGAGAAAAAAAAATGTAGGTGCTAATTTCCAAAATCATCTTATAAGAATTATTGCTCTGAGTGATGGAATAATGTCCTTCAGGATTTAAGCACCTTCCCTGCATCTGATGTTTTCTTCTTTGACTGAATTCAGGCTCTCTTCTCCATAACATCTGGCTGAAAGATATTATGTGGCTTTTGGGAGCATCCTATTATATTTCTCAGTATCATCATAACCCACATATGTATTCTGAAAAGCTTGGCAGTCATAATAGAGTATTATTTCTCTCTCAATTATTCATTACTTGAAACCTTAGCCCTGGTGAAGCAGAGCACTATCAGCACATTGGAAAAGAACCTTAAGCTATCTCAATGAAAAGAATTAACTATTTCTTCTTAGTGTAAATTTCTCCCTAATTTATTAGTGAGAGTTTGGTTTGTAACCTGTATTTTAGGTATTGTTAAAATGTGGAAAATACTTGTGGCAGGAAAAAAAAATCCACTTAGCAAGGGAAAAAGTGTAAAAATGCTCACTGAAGCACTTTGTGTGATGGATAGGCTGAGAGTCAGCAGAGGAGGTTCCTGCTGACTCTGTCATGCTGCACATGGCTTCATCACGTAGGCCTTACCTCTTAAAACAAGCCAAGAGCTAGCAGGACAGAGACACAAATGAAGTTCCACAGGGCTTTAGGTAAGGACTTTAAGCAGAAGGACCTTGCTATTTGCATGCAGTCAGTAGTAAGGCAATCAGTTTGTCCAAATGAAAATACCATAATGGGATTGTTTTTTCCACAATCTGCCACCTTGATCTAATTCCTCACAGGAGAAAAAGAAGTCAAATTTTCATTGAATTGCACAAGTATTGTTTTAGAGCATTTTGGAAAATCAAACAACTGCAATTGTTTTTCCCCTGCTCTTTAATCTTCTCCATTCTTATCCATTCCTACTGAGAGAAGGAAATACGTGAAGATGCCAGTATCCATATACAAAAATATCTACATTAATTTGTCCCATGGTCATTGGTGTACAGGGATTTGTATATGCTGCAGGAGGGAGTTACTGTGTCCTGCAGAAGGGAAATTTGTCTGGTCACCTAAGTTTTGGTTCCCATTTCCCTTTGGAAGGAGACAGGGAGCAAAGCAGGGAAAGAGTAAGGCTGTACCTTCTCAGTGCTGAGGTATCCACATGCTTTTCTTCTCTACATTGCCACATCATTATTTGTCACTGTGTTTCTTTTGTTTAAGAAGGTAATGCGTAGAGAAATAAAGCATCAGAAGAGGTGGCAGGAAACCGAACTGTGGAATAAAATGTTGAACACATCAATCTAGCATGTTTCATTTTCCAAAGATCTGGTGCTAAAATCTTCACCTACATAGGCATGATTACCTTCCCTTAAACAGCAACGTATTACTCAAAGGTTTAATAAAATCAAATTCAACCTTTGTAACAGAATATTGTGCTCAGAATGTAGGGAAGTTTGGATGTGGTTGCATGAAGGTGGTTTTAGCTGTTTGCACTTAAGACAAAGTAGAAATTGGACAAGTTTGTTCTGGTACATATATATTGCTTCTCTCTATTAAAGAGGCTCAGGCACCATCGAAAAAGGAATGAATCTTATTAAGTTGCTGCAAATGGCAGTGGGTTTAAGCAAGTACGAGTGTGTTAAATGATGTTAAATTAAAGCAAATGGTACATGCACAAACTACATTGCCTCCACTTTTGAATTGGCAACTTTAAGACTTGTGCCAGGATGTTTTGATGTGCGTGGTGTCTGATCTAGGAGAGGATGAAAATCAATATTCATTTGACAATAATTTCAACTAATTAATAGGCAATGAATGTAATTTTAATATAAATGTGAAAGAATACAAATATTTCTAAAAATCATGTCTCCACAATTGCAAGAAAGTAGAGAGGTACCATATCTCATATAGTGTTGCCTAAATTTGACTTCCTAAAGTGTAACTGTGCCAGCTGGAATGTTTCTGATGCCAGTCTGCAGGCATTATTTGTTGTGGAAATTAAACCTGTAAAAGATGAATAAATAACCTTTTTATGTCATCAAAGCCTCCAGGCAGGTTTACTTTCTCATTTCTTATATGGTGATGCTGTATTTTTTTTGGCAGAATGTATTGGTAACATACTTAAATCTTCGAGGAACTCGAGATGCACTTCAAAAACGGTTTCGAAACTAGTTCATCCAGTTGATCTTCCTTCAGAACTGGTCAGAAAAAGTGGTCAAATTTACTACCCCAGGGTGCTTCGTAAGCAAATTTTACAAGCTAAGGAATAATTAATATTTGTAAAACATTTTGGAAGGCATATACTGACTGTGAAATTTGGAAGTCACATGCTGACACGATAAAAATCCAACATGAGACAAATGCAGACTTAGTATTTTCTCGCACACTGGTGTCAATTTTCCATCACTTTGCCTGTATGTCATTAGCTGTAGCAGAACCAGAAGTGTGTGTAACCACACAGAACTTTTTCCTTGTGCTGCTCCTGGACACTAACCTCCCTCCCATGCACAGATGTCCCAAAAGGCTGCTGAAGGTCTTCAGTCTCTCAGTCTGTGGAAATACTTTAATTAGTTATGGACTTTGCAAGAAAACCTACTGAGGCCAATTGTCTTTTCAGTGAGAGACAGCTCTGCCTGCTCATCTGTTTTATTGGCCTGCAATTCCAGCCTCGTGCCAAAACTATTATTGCTGGATAAATTAATGAGAACATGTTGTTGCCTCAGCTTCTCAAAATTCCATAATTGCAAATGTTAGGCATTTAATTGAAACAACACTTAAAAAAATTAGTCGCTGTCTCTTGATCTTTGTCATGCCAGTGCCATTCAGAACGATTTCTGAAAATGCCAAGCTTAACTTGGAGCAGCTTTTGCCTTGCTGATAGAATTAACCTGGAATTTTTTTTGTTTGTTTTTTCTTTTTGTTTTATACAAGGAAAATACCTCTTATTTTTTCCCCAGCAATGCAGGCTTACAGGTTACTAGAGGCACTGCTGCAGTTCTTGGTGAACACTGGCAGTACCTCTGTTTTGTAGGTATTTTTTTCTTGGTGAAAGAATGAAATTTTGTAATTCATACCATACATCTTGCTTTCTCATCAAGTCTTTACAGCTGCGTCCAACCCAGCTGGCTTCTGGTTTTGGTGCCACCTTTGTAATAGTGACCAGGACAGTTTAAATATATGCTTATGCTTCGTAGGAAAAAAGCTTTCAGTCCAAGTTTCTCTTCTGTGCTCTGGCTTTGTGGAGGTTATTCATGTACTTGCAGTGTGCAAATAGACAGGCACTCCTTGAAGTCATAGGTCAAATATTTCCAAATTTAAGTGAGGATTTGAAGGTGTTTTTATGGCACCAGACAGTTGATTGTCAGTGTTGAAGATCAGAACAGAACCTCTTTGTGCTTTCCACTCTGTATCTTTGGCGAAATCAATACTGAAGTCACTTTGCTCTCAGGAAAAGAGCAGGTCAGAAAACAAACTGAGGCACCAGTCTGACCCAATTCAGAGTGAGACCTCTGGGTATTTAACTATTTTGCTCAGCTGTAGATTAGAAATATATCAGGAAAGAAAGAGATACAGAAATCACGGCTTAGCATAAATCATGTAGGGGTTTTTGGTTGTTTTGGTGGCTTCTGCTTCAGTAGAGCAAAAGAAATAAAGGAATGTACAGTGTTTTGTTTTGTTATCTTTAACTGGAATATGATCAGTTGTAGGATCCAGCTTCAGTAACTCTTCTTTGGACTGGAATCGCATAGAAATCAGTAGAAATATACCAGCTCGTTGATTTCTCAGCCAAGGAAATTTTCCATTGGAAAACCAACTCAGAACCACCTCCCAGTTCAACTGGGAATGCTAAAGCACGCATCTAGCATGGAGCTGTGGTGCCAGAACCTGGGAGGTTTGCACTCCCAGACATGCCGAAGGCTAGAAAACCTCATAAGAGGTCATAAAACATGGCCTGCAGGTCATCTCAACCTACACTAGCTCAGGAACCAAAGGGAAACTCTGCAGAAATAACCTAGCTCGGGAGATTCTGCTCTCTCTGGGGTGTAAAAAGGAGAAAGTGTTATGTCACTTTTGCCCCAGGCCTACAGAATATGATCTCATTTTCCCCACTTGGATATTCTTGGCCATGATGGCTCTGACCCTCCCCACCAAATACCTTTTGGAGGTTTCTGGACAGGCATCCTGCCTGTTTACCCTCTTGCTGTTTTCTGCCCAGCAAAACAATTCAAGAGCAGTTTGAATGAACTTAGAACTCATCAGTTAGAACATTCTGTCCTGACACTTGTCAGACATAACAGTCAAATATCCAGCACCCCTTGTGGTAGCTGGGAGGGATCGAAATAATAGTTGAGGGACCCTACTGAATAGCAGCATGTTAAAAATGTATTGTGAGTGGCAGAGGTGATTGTAGACTGACTTTCACATCACTGTAGCTGAAGATTTATCAGCATTCTATTTTTTTATTTAGCTTCATTGTGATTTCTGTAACTTGGCTGTAAAACCTTACTGCTTGGTAAGTCTTGTGACAGAAGGTTTGTGCACATGTAAGTGATTGCAAAAAAGTAGAGGGGGAATGTTGCTGTTTGGCAACAGTTGTATAATTTTTCTTTTTTTTTCTTTTCTCCAGCTCTTAAGTGATGCATAACAATTTAGGAAATCTGCTGCCAGGAGCTGTCAGGAAAACTGAGTAGCATTAGGCTGTATAGAACTACACGTCCAAATACTCAAATACAGTAGAGAGAAGGTCTAAATTCAATACGTGAATTAAGTCTGAATTTACAAACACTTTGGAGTATCTTTTGTAAGGTTCTTTTGTTGCACTGTATCTGTTTTTAATCTGCAGATTTATTAAAAATTGAGAGCAAAGTGAAATTTTTTAAAGTATTTCAAAAATGGCATTATGAAATATTTTAAGACATCTCTACCTAGACTCGATAATTCCCTTTCTCCAACCATAAAACAATCAAAACTACTCTTTCCTTTTGAAACTGTAAAATCATGTGCTTTTGTGTATAATCTCAGATTAAATAATTAATGAGATTGATATGGTGTTTTCAATGGCTGTCTCAGTTTTTTGTTTTCTTTTTTTAATGTTGCAGTAATTGATGAGGTATGTGTGTTTGCATACGAATGTCTTTTTAAAATGAAGATGTGAGAACCAAATTCTCAGCCATGATTATGGAATTAATGGTGTGGAACTGTGCTAGTCTGAGGAATAGTTAGAAAAATACTACTTGAAAAATAATAATTCTTGTACAGTTAGAGAAGAGGTTTAAAACTAATGTTCTGCCTGCAATTCTGAAAAAGATCTGAAAGTGTTTATGCAAATACAGGCCTTGAGACACTTTTCTTGTGGAGTTCTCTGGTGCTGGCCATGGAAGGGTTGATAACCACTGTATTAGAATTTGGCACATGCAGTTGATTTTAGCTGTAATAAATGACAACCTTCTTTAATATTTTATATTCATTTGTGAGCTCTTTTAATATACTGAAGAGCTGACTGTTAGAACCAGCTTTATACTGTCAATAAAATTTAGAGAAGCATTTAAGCAAATTCACCAAGGCAACAAACTAAATATTCTAACTAATTTGATGGAAGAAATTTTATTTACTGCCTATGGTTATCCCCCCACCCCCCAATTAAAGAAAGTCTATAAGGATGTATGTACTCAAGTGTCATCATTTTATTACAATTTTTAATAATGTACAATTAATACTGGAAGCAACATCAAATAACAAATCACTGAGAATGAACACTGTTGTCAACACATTCCTACATAATTTAAACAATGGCATAGGAAAAGTAATTAGCTTGACAATAAGCCAAGCTAACTCCTCTCAATATTTGCTCTTTGGCTGATAATGAAATAATCAGTAAATGAATGCCTGGGAATCAGTGCTGAACGTGTGTGTTGTTTAAATCGGAAGGCCACAAAATGAGAAGAATGATTTGGGACTTGATACATAAACTGCTTTCCTATGATGCAAATCGGGCACTGGTGAAAAAATTATAACCATTAATGCTTGGAGAAGAATTTTAAGCTTTATAGACACAAAAGGGCAGCATTGGCATGAGGGCTAACGGGAGCAATTTATCCTGGAATTTACAACATGGTTAAGTTTAGGAGGAATCCTGAAACGCAGTGGGTAGCAATGTTGGTAGCTGAATACAATTGAATTAGTATTAAAATATCCCCTTTTTCACCTTTCAACTCCCAGCTTTTCTGTAAGAAAGGACTTATACCTGTGTCCAGGGAATTCTAAGGGTATGTGAAATTTAAGAATATTCTAGCAGGGCCTTCAGAATCTGAGGGTAAAGGGACTTGAATGCTGACAAATACTACATATTTTGCTATCTTATTGAATGGCAAGTATTAGGATGTGTGGGCAGTGTAAAATAGGAACGTTGCTGTATGTATTTTAAGAGGATTTTAGGGTTAGACTCCTACTTTTTTTCGTTTCTCACTATTGGCTTAACCCACATTTTAATAGATTTATTTTTATGCCATTGAGAATCACAGTAAATTTATAACTTTCACACTGTGACATGAGCATGATAGACTTCAAATGCTGAGCATCCTTTCTTACTCAGTGCTACACGGCTTTGCACACTGGGTGCAGTTTAGATGTTAAGACATTTGCACAGCAGGTTAAAGAAATGGTTGTACACAGTAGGCTCTTGCAGGAAAATAGGTTATACAAATTGTTCTTATGATAAGTCACGACTGTTGCTTCTGACATAAATCAGTGTGGCTTTTTCACTTGCATAAGCACATCTGATACTGCTCATATAGCTCATAACAACCTACTGAGGAACCTGAGTGATTTTCAATCCGCAATTTGCCTCATTTCTGACTGCCACCTGACTCGTTACTGAAAAATCTAATCAGAAATCAGACTTGCGATGTTGTTCTGGTTTTGCGAAAAGAGTGTCTCTGAGGTTTTCAATAATATTTCCAAAAACTTGTCCTTTTCCATGAATCAACCTTGATTTCCCATAGCTAACTGTATTTCCTTGAAGATGCAAATGAACATTTCAGTTGTGTAAAGCAGTTTATTCTGCCTCCCCTCGGAGCAAGCAGCAAACCCAGCTCAGCTCCCTCTGGCACCTTGGTTTGGCTGAACCCTGGCAAATTATCTGTTCCTGCTGCTCTGAACATCTCAAGTTGTGTAGCTCAAACAATTTCCTGGCAGCTGCTTGTGGCTGATTTGGAGCCATCTCGTTTCTTTGGGGGAAGCAGCTGTGTCTGTGCTGCATTGCTCAGCAGCAGGGCAGCAAACACAAAGGCGCCACACCTGATGCTGAGCGCTGAGCAGTGGCATCTGCACATTGCTGCCTGGCCTGGCTCTCAATCCATCTGATGGGGAAGATGTACCTTTCCTAATGTACAAATAGGCTAGGAATGTGTCCCAGATTCCCAGAATGCTGCGCTTTTCAGATATTCAAATATTTGCACACCTGACAGAGACATTTTTATGCATTGGGTGCCCTCAGAAGTTATCTGCAGCACACCCACTATGTTTTTTAATCATCACTTCGACTCTGTGTAGAAGTAAATGCCTCTCTTTTGCCCATTATGTCTCCCTACTCTCCCTTCCCCCAGCTGCTGATTTGGATAGTTAGAAGGTGGTTTTATAACAGAGTACAGCCTTGATATGGAAGGGGAAGCAATAACCCTGGAAAAAATAATTTTATACTCATATTATGGCACCTGATAGAGAATTTGGCTGATATTAAATAGCAAGGTTAAAAAAAAAAAGACACAACCAGTACTTTTAATGTTTTGTGAGATATTAAAAAATGCGTCTTTTTGTTTTTGTTTTTGGAGACTGAAGAAACCCCATTGAGCTGTTTTACTCCTTTTAAAATGCATTACTGCCTCGTGAATAATGGCTCTTTCTTTAGAGTATTTATTTTAAAATCTTAATAGAACTTAATGGAATGAGAAAAAATAATTTCATCTGACTTAATCAATTGCTTTCATGGTTCTACTGTTCAAAGTAGTTAGCTTTATATGGTACTTCTGTGGATAATTCTTTCTAAAAGCTTCACAAAAACCAAAATAAATAACAAAGGGGGGGGGTGGGTAGTGTCTGAAAGAGAAGAATTTAAGAATACCAGCAATGAAAACAATTTACTGGGGTTTTTTGTTCTTTTGTTTTTTTGGATTTGTTGTGATTTAGTAGGTTGACATACTCTGTATCATTGTAGCACCTATACTATGAATGAGCCACAACCTTCTTTTCACCAATAGTTGTATGGCTTTTGAAGGTTCAAAAAATAAGCCCTTACTGCCCACATGTTTGGGGAATTCTGAAATCGGGACAGATACACTGCATATTTATTGTACATTCAGAAGTGAAGATGAGGTGAGCTCTTGCCCTTGGTGTTCTGAGCAGCTGGTGATGGATCCAGGGTGCTTGGAAGTGAGAGGAAGTGCAGGATGCCCCGGAGACCCTCGAGTTTCCTGTCTGGAGAACACAAACAAGGCACATCTGCCCTGTTCCATGGCTGTAATCATTGCCTCCAAGTTGGAGGCAGATTTTGGATTTCTGAAGCTTTCCTTTGGAAATCTCTACAGTCATCTCTAAAAACTTGTGTCCACTTTGATTGGAATCGTTCAGACACACTGATTCATTTGCTGTGAATAAAAAAAAAGGGATTTAGAGTTCAAAACCATGGTTTAAGATAGCTTTTTGTGATCAGAAAGCTCGGTGAATTTGCTAGCTGAAGTCTTTAAAAAAAACCCTGAGACTGATATATTATTCATGCATCATTTAGGAAGAAAGGAGGCTTTTTTCATAGTTGCATTTGTTTCCTGAATTACCATTAGGCTTTTTGTTCCTCTTCATTTTCAATATGAAGAAGGGCTGGTTGCAAGGTTCAGTACTACAAACCCTTCCAGGCACTTTGCATTATTGACTCAGATTTTCACAAAATTCTTGGGATATTCTAGGGCCTTGCCTGACATCTCCTCGGGATCTGAGGCGTTCAAGATCAGCTTTTGGATGTGTTAGGAAGTGCACATGTAACTCGCAGTCAGCTTGTAGAGGAGCTTAGTCTCAATCAGGAACACTGTGGATGTCACAGCTCTGTTTTGTTACATCTCTTTCCCTGTTTTATTCCTCGAGTTGACTTTCAGGACGGTGCACTCATGTAACACAAAGCTCTGTATCCCTGCACTGACACCGGGGCTGCGAGTTAGTCTGTTTAATAATGTCATTTAATGAAGTGCAGACATCCCACATCTCGCTGCATTATCACAATGTGGAAGTTTATCTTCACCCAGCAGCAAGGGAAAAGCACCTTCCCAGCCCTGCATCAGTCTGTGTGCCATCAACACCTGTCTGAGCATCACCTGTGAAGAGTGACACGAGCTCTGCAGAGCTTTCTGCAGCTCTCAGGGAATCCTCTCTGTGATCATGGACTTTGGCCATGTCAGCAGATGTTGGAGCCCCTGAAGCAGCTGCCCCTCCCCAGCACCCTGGCACATCCTTCAGGATGCCTCAAGGCTTTTCTCTTTTTAATCTCTTGGCTAACAGCCCTAAGTAGGATAATTTTTTATTTTGGCCTGTTTGCTCTCTGAATTAAAAAGGGCAAATGCTTTTCTTGGGAACTAGTGGTAGAAGAAATGAGTGAGAAGTTTAAAGGCTGTAAACACCTAGCTGTGATAATGACTGGCTTAATTAGTGCTGAGCCATCCTGGTGTTACTCAGCAGCAAAACAGACTACTAATGGTTGAATTGAAGGAGGATAAATGTGCCTGTCTAATATTGTGTTTCTTTTTTCATTAATTTTGTGTAATTTAGCCAACTGCTCCCTTTTCAGTAGAGTTCAGAGTAAAAAAAATCTTTAACTGTGTAATTAGTGTACTTTTGTGCTGGCAGGTCTAATCTCAAGATTAGTTCATTGCTCTGCCCAGTTATCTGCCAGCATCTTAAATGGGACTGGTGAGTTTAAAATTAAAAGCTTGGTGATATTGGACTTGCCAGCATCATCTCCTTCTGCATTTTAGCAACCTGCAGCTGTGTCTGAAAAGAAAAACCCTGGTTGACAGTTTTCCTGGGGGAACCCAGCAACCCAGATAGCCAAAGCGAAGGATGTTACGGCAAATATGCTGAATGAAATAGAGCCAAAGTTGAGAAATGGGAAACTGGATTGTTGGAAGCAGTCTGTGCAACTGCTGGTTCTGTACCTTTTTCTGAAAAACTCTTTCCCTGATGCTTTTGTCATTTGCTGCTAGTGAGGAACGTGGATACGGAAATTCAAATTTTAGACACGTTTCATATAGAAAGGAATATCTATAGCAGAACAAAGTGTCATATATTGGGACATAAGTAGATGTCTTATATTTGCATAAGTGATTGTATTTCAAAGGTTTTAAAAAAACTAGATATCTTTAAGAGTTTAGATATGTTTCATAAGCACATTTAGTGGCTGATTTAAGGCACTTTTGAAAGTAAACTATATTGTTCTGTCTGCCTTATAACATCAGCTAACCAAAAAAGACAAGTCTTAAGGGAATTTCCCAATCTTAGTTAATATTGTGACTAGCTGTAAAATATAAAATATGCAGAAACCATTTCTTGCTCAGTTTTGCAGATGTTAAATAAGCTGACTACAAAAAATAAGCTGTTCCTCTCTAAACAGGGATAAACTGCAGCTCTCTTCCTTCTATCAGTCTTGCTTCTTTGTAATTTCACAAACTGTTCTCTGCAGGCACTATGAAAATTTGGCAGTGGCCAGTCTGGGACCATGAGATTTTTCCATGATGCATGAACTGTTCCGTGCTGAGTGTCTTTGGGCTACAGACAGTGGCACTTGCTGATGGAATGCACAACTGGGGCAGAGCAGATGTTCACTCCCTGCTTTGAGCTGCCTTTTCAAGGTGTTGCTTTGTTGGTTTCCGTCTGCAGTTCCTTACTGAGTCCCATTTGGGAAGCACTGGGGGATTTCAGGTGAAAAAACTTGTAATTTGTATCGATGAGTATTCCCTGAAGGCAGGCTGCAAATTTTACTTGGCAGGGTAAATGCCAGAACCTACCATGAAATCAAGGAGAAAACCAGGGATGGGAGGGTAGAGCATGGCTGGAGATGTGGAAATGAAGAAGGGGGAAGAAACAGGAGGAGTGATGAGGAAAACAAGGCAAGCTGCTATCAGCTCTCAACTCAGCAAGTTTTCTACTCTATTTTTCACTGTCTTGAGCAGCAGCAAACACAAGTTCACAGAACTGCTGTGATTTAGTAGTTTGACAGAGTAGGTTGACACCCTTCAGCATTCCAAGGTGTCACTGGTGCACATACTGACAGAAGCACAAGGGTTCTGCTGTCCCTGGAGGGTTTTGAGTCCCAGGGGTGCCCAGCAGGTCAGTGATGTCGCTGCTCTTTGGAATGAGCAAGTGTGGTGCAACAAACCATGGGTTTTGGGGGTGAAGGTTTGGCTAGGCAGCACTGGGCAACCTGTGGGCTCATCGTATTTTCCTGTAGTCTTGTGTAGCACAGATGTCATACAATATTGTGATGTAAACTTCAAAGTCAGGTCTTTTTCCAGAACCTTGAGACATACAGCTGCTGTCCTGAAATTCCAAAATGTGGGAGGAAAACTGCGGCTTCGATCATTATTTTTCCTTTCACAGTGAACCAAAGATTTTATTCAAAATTTCATTTTGATGGCAGGATACAAAAAAAAGTGTGAAACAAATTCTCTGGCATTTTTGTTTCTTTATGTACCTAATTTACACGACAGGAAACTGATTTGAATAAACAGTAGTTCGTAATTCAAGTAATGCTTGGCTAAAAATCTTGGCATCGAATAAGAAATAAATTTAAATGAACAAGTCTGTTAGCCTCCTCCAATGGGCCTGTAACAGAAATCTGCAGGCAGATTTGTAAATAGAGAAGCAACATTAGTCACCCCTGTAATGGAAAATGTCTAATATTGTGCATACATTTATCAGGATAATTAGATTGCAAAAAGTTACCAGATGGCATAGAGGTTTGTATGGGTTTCAAATGAATTAAGGTTGTGGGAGCCCACAGAGAGGCTGTTAAAAGGCAATTCTGTACATAAACTGTGAAATCTGAAGAAGTAAGCAAAAATATTCTTTGTTGAGGGAATAGTTAAAATAATTACAAAATAAGTAATGAAGCTCTGAGGATCTGATTTTTCCCAAACATGAACATTAGCACAGCCTTGTTAACATGCTGTTTTCAGGTTTATAGTAAAATATCAGCTGGGAAAATACTGTCCCTGGGCTTAGAATGTGCTCAGGTACAGAATATAAATACTTTGTCTAGTGGTCAACCACGTCTATAAAAAACCTTTGCTCTATTGATGTCTGAATTCCTCTGTACAGTTTAATAGTTGGGGGTAGTGAAATGCTGGTATTGTTAAACCTGTTTTACTGTTTCCTGAGAGTCCTCTGCCTCATCTTTTTGAATGTTAAATAAATCTTGCACCAGTGAAATAGCAGAGGCAGCAGTTAGGTAAGTTTTGCCAACTGCTTAAGCAATGAGGGAACATCCCAGTTTTGGTAACAGATGTGTATCTTGTGTACACTGTGCTGTCAACACGGGCGATTATTTCATTTAGCTTCTTTACGAGTTAGTTTGGACCTGAAGGCAGAGGCAATGGAGATGGCATGTGAGGGTGAGTCTTTGAGGAAGGCTGAAATTAAAGAGTTTTCAGTCCTGGCCTTTTCTTCAGAAGATGCTGATGATACTTCTGTGTTGTATGACAAATATTGGGCATCACTGAGGTTTCTGGTAGTCTTTCATTCCTGCACCCAAAATAAGTCAAATAAATCTGCATGAGATTTTTTTATCGTTGGACAAGAATTCAGTAAAAAGAGAGGAAACTCTTAGAAACGTATTTTGTAAAAAATGTCTTGCAGATGTCTGGTTTAACATCTCTGGGGAAACTGTGCCAGTTTAGAAAAATAGATATGTAGGTTATTCAGAAACTGTTCCAAAATCATGAGTGTAATGGAGGTAGGCATCTCAAGTCAATGTGGGCCACCAGCTTTTTGACAGGTTCAAATTTTATTTCTCTAGAAAAAGTAATCAATGATTGCACCTGTTTGCTGTGTTAGGGTAGATTTACTGCAGATTTGTGTTGCAGAATCTGTGAAGGTCTGGTAGCCGTTACCCTCTGATGGTTTGCAGCGTCTGTGTTGATACAGTGCTCTTATTTTTCTGTTAAATATAGCAGCTGGGGGAGTTGTATTAGCTGGCTGGAGAGACTGCAAGTCTGAGCTGAGAATCAGGTAATACAGGCTTTTTCCCTAGATTCTTTTTTTATTGGCCTTTTGTATGTCTGGAGACAAATCACTCATTTCTGTGTCCCAGCTCTTTCATCTGTTAAAGTGAAGCTAATGGTCGTGATTTCCTACATTAAACACTTTCATATCACTAATCCAAGCTGCTACTTAAGAGTTAAGTATTACTTATTACTAAATTCCCCACTTCTATGGTGATCCCTGTGCAGAATGTAAGCCTTGAGCTCATGCTTCACTGACTTCCTAAATTGAAATAGACTGAAGCATATGTTTAACATCTGTCTTTAACTGGGGACCTATAGATGGAGAAGAAGCCATGAAGCATTTTGAGGTCTCCAAATTCTAAATCTGCTTCTTTCCAATGCACACCAAAACTCGTGGTTGCCCATCCTCGTGGGAATATTACAAAGCTCAACTTTCTCAGTAGTCTTTTCCAAGACAAGCCATGTGCACTGTCTGTCTATTAGCAAAACCAGTTTGTGAATATATTTAAATGAGTTGAGTTCTCGTCCCACTTTCCTTACTCTGAACTAGAAAAATAGTCCTGGGCTGCTTATGTAATACATGGTTTGTTTATTTTTTCTAATTACAACTGTATTTTTCCCCTCAATAATTCTATTTGTTAATTCTTTGTCAGTTTTCAGCTACTGGTTGAGTTGATAGTGGTTTGGCATGGAGGTCTTTTATATACATGGTTGTGACCACTACTGGCTCTGGTCAGTCTCCTCTTATTCTCTGACATTTCACAGCAGACAATCACCTCTAGTATTAAATAAGTTGCAGTTTATAAAGTCCCGAATTACTCTGGTTACTGTAACCGCAGTTTCACATCTGATACGAGATTATTTCTGCCCTGCTTAATTGACAACAGATAATTTTAGCAGTTGACATGACCAAAAAGTAGAAAAAAAAAGTAGAAATAGCAGAAAAATCAGCGTAACTTTGTACTCCTCTACACAAAGGAGAAGAAAATATCCTTTATTCTCATGGTAGCTGCCATTGTCTTCTGTAGCACATACTCAATATTGCATAGGCTGTTGTGAATTAAATACTTGTTAAAATTGTGCTATTTTTGTAAAGGAAAAAAGTCACTGATATTCCCTAGGCTCTAATGTGTAACGAGGGATCATTTTTTTGACTGTTTAAAGGGCATTCTGCACTTTTAACAGCGAAACTTTTAATGATACATATCTGAATGGTTCTACCAGTTGAGCACTTTCATTGTGGACAGCCACGTGTGCTGGGAAGACACTTTCTTGATTCTCATGTTACAGCCAGATTTATCCATGTAATTAGTTTCTTTGCTCCAGATACATTTTTTTAAGAATTATTTGAAAATTGGAACACATTTTAGGCATGGTCAGCGTTTCAAATGATTTTTTGTTGGTACTAGGATATGTTCTGCTACAGGCATCAAAATAAATTAAGATTAAATACCTGCATAATAGGTCTTGAATAAAGCAAGATTTATAATAGAAGACTAAAAATCTTAGGTAATTTGAATCCAAATTCAACTAAATCAGTGGAGATTAGAAAGTAACTGGCATCTTTGCTTTGAGCAATGACTGACAGGGTTCCTTTATTTGCCAGCTTTTATGCAAGGAATTTACTGCTGCTTTTGAGTATTTTTAAATCACTAATCTAATTGTTAAGTGGGTAGAAAAGTACAGACCATCATGCTGCTTACTTAGTAAATGAATTTTTTGCAGGGTTGCTATAAAAAAATGCAGTACAATAAGGCTTACTGAAGTTGCTGCAATGCCACAAAGAGATTAAATGCATTATCTTCAATGTGGCAGCTATGTTTTGTTCTCTGCAGAGTGTTTTGAAGCATTTATTCCCTGCCAGAAAAAAAAAAAACCCTTTTGGTCTGACACATTGAAGTTTGGCATAAAAATAATAGCGTAAAATTAGTAGACCTCACCATGAATAATTCAGGATTTCTAATTTTATCTGAAGCTTGTCTTTACAAATTAAGTTAATGGTAAACTTAATGGTAAATACTGATTTGAATGAGATAAAAGATTTTTTTTTCTTCATGAAAAATTTAAATACTGAGACCAATTATAAAAATGAGATGAGAGAGAACTAAAGTTCTTAAAGTATTCATTTTATTTTAAATTCTATCCAAACCATCCAGTAATTGACCCATGTGGCTATTAAAAACAGCAGGGTCTAGTTTGAAAGCAGAGAAGTGTATCTGGTGGCATAAAGTAGCCCCTGTGCCACGAGATTATTGAAACCACTCAGAAACCTCATCTGGACTAAAAGAGGTGTTTGTGCACTTGAACACAAGTTACATTTTTAGAGGAAAGGGAACTCTCTAAGCACTTCTGCCACAGGAAATCTGATGAACAGTGAAGATCCTGAGGGTTCTCCAAGCCAGACTGGAAACTCCTTCACACAAGTAATGAATCACGAATCAGCCAGAAGGCTGGAAAAACTGGGCATCTGTAGACACAAGTTTTAAATTCCTAAAGACCTCTTTCTGGGGCCCTGTTAGGGAGAAATAAATGCCTTTAAACACTCCAAGAAGCTCCAGCTACTCATAGCTCCGGAATGAAGCAAATCCAAGTGGCAATAAGCACTGACTTCTGGGAGGGTATTTTGTTTAATTGTCATTTTGTAATGTGTAACATGCCACTGGTTTATATGCGAAGAAGCAGAAAAGTAATCTGTAGGTCCATAAATGTCTTTTTTACAAGAAAAAGTTGTTATAGTGGCAGCCTTCTCTTGTGTGTTGCAGCCTTTTTAGGAACTTTTCCAGGACATAGCCCTGTTGGCAACCAGGAGCCTGCTGAGTAAAAGCTTGTCTTGCATGAGGAAGGCCACAGGCAGCAAGCCCAGTGTCTCAGATGTGAGAAATTGAAGTTTTATGCTAGCTAATATAGCTGATACGTCACTGGAAAACATGAAAAATTCCTTTCAAAATACTAAAATAACCTCACTGAAGCCCTTTTGCACCGCTTCAGAAGCATGGGAGGCCATGAAGGCTTCTGTTTCATGCCAGATCTTTAGTTTTATTCCACATTCACCCCTTTTTTTTTTTTTTTCTGGCAGGAATATTAGATATCTGCCTGGTTCTCTGATCTGAGTTAATTTAGTCAGCAGAGTTAAGCACAGAGCTGGGCTCCCAGGGAGGTGAAAGACATGTCACTTGGCTATCTCTGTCCCAAGCCCAGACTGGTATTTATTATGCTAATAAGCACAAGGGGCATGTAGAATATTTCCATGGCCTTTGCTACTGATATCCCTGTCAGTAGGAAGGTGATCTGCAAAGCCCAAATGTCTGCTTGTACAGGATAATGTTCATGTCATATTTTCATCAAAAATGGGTGATTTTAAATCTGGGAGTAGTCCAGGTGGTAGATCAGAAGATTGCATTTCAGCCTGTTTGTAAATGCGTAGAAGAAAAGGCTTAATTATCGGTTAGGCGTGTTCATAAAATATATATATACTCATGGCAATGCACATACAGATATATGCAGATCTAACTGCGATATATTATTACTTAATATTAAAAGGAGAGACAAAGAGTAGTAATCATACTAAGAAGTCTGCACAACAAATGTGCAAATAACCAAGGCTTGAGAAACCTGCTGGCAAGTAGTTGTATTATCTTTGGGATCCTCTGTATTCTGAGCATGTATCTGTAGCTTTGTTTTTTATGTTCTCTGAGCCCTGTGCATTTTAGTGCCCAGAACAGCAGTAAATTGAGTGTCTGACAGCTCTTGAAATGCATGTTCGGCTGCTTTCGGTTGAATACGTTCTGAAATCAATGAAAGAAAATGTACAATTTTTATACATGTTTAATATATTTCTACAAGAGAAGGTCAAATGAAGTGGAACATTTCATTTTCAGTGATCTCGTGTTTGTGGTGGCAGATGAGAGCTGTGGATCAGGCGAGGCTGGAAGGCTGAGATGCTCTGGCAGTGGGGTTGGCAGGTTTGTGCCTCAGCGAGGAGGAGATGTACAGAGCTGCCATATAAATAACATGAATAAATTAACCTGTGCACTTAACCTGCTGCTTGTAGATTCAATATGCTCCACTTAATTACCTCGTGTTGAGCTAGAAGTTTTATTTTGAAGCAGCCTAAGTGTTACAGCCCTGTTTTCTGCTGCTTGGGAAGAGCATCAATACACACACAGTGTGTTCTTAAGGCATCTTCCTCTGGATGGCAATAACATCTAAAACATCTGCTTCTTCATATAACGTTGGTCAAAAATGCAGCAAGTAATCTGATATATAGAGTATGTAGGGAATTGAATTTACTTCAGCTGTATAAAAAATAGTGATGCTAACTAAAAGCTATTCTGCAGTATTATACACAGGTTTCAGAGAGGAATGGAGCTTGTGCAAAGTATTTAATTTTAAAAAATATTTATTTAATAACTTTGCTTTTACCCTTTCTGTGAGCAGAAAAGAAAGCTCCACTAGCTTCAGTTAGCAGCAAGTTCCTTGAATACAGTGGTGCTATACAGAGGAAAAAGACAGGAATGGGTTTCACTTTATTGTATCATTTAGGACAAGCAGATCTCATAAACAAAATTAACAGTTATTGGCCAAACATAGTGGCAAAACAAGACTTTCATGTCTTTTTCAGGTACTCAGTATCTCAGGAGAGAGGATTAAATTGGAATTTCCATGTCCAAAGCATTATAGCTTTCGAAAGTTATTTTCATTGCCAGTGACTACCACCTTTTTGGGTTTTAATCTGGGTTTCAAACAGCTCCAAGGCCCTCAGCTGTAGTTTCAGGGTTTGGATTCCAAGTCAAGTCTATCTGGAAAAGCTTAGGATTCCTGCTAAGAAAACAGTGCTGAGTTGCAGTTTTGTCCTGGCTTGCTGATGTTGTAGAGACCAGAGCTCTTCTTACACCCAGCAAACCCTGTAATTTAACAGATCAAGGGGTGAAATTTTACCAACCAAGCACATTTGGCATATTGGAAATTACAGCGAATTCTCTGGTTAAGCCAAGAGAACTAGGTGCATATTTTTCCCTATTTATACAGGGAACCACATCCTCTTAGGAGGGGAAAGGCAGTTTC
This sequence comes from Grantiella picta, assembly GCA_013397955.1. NCBI lineage: Eukaryota > Metazoa > Chordata > Aves > Passeriformes > Meliphagidae > Grantiella > Grantiella picta. The sequence goes on along the minus strand of VZRM01008916.1, from coordinate 744,609 downwards.
TCTGACAGAGCCACTCAGTCGAAGTCCTTGTATAAACTTCTTTTATCTTCGGTGACTCTTGTGGAGATCCGTGGCTCCTTTTCTCCCTGCACCAACAAATCACTTCATGGCGCTGAATAGATGTGACATACGATGTGGGAGGAATAGCCAAAAATCTATAAGTCTGAGATGTAATCTTACCATTTGCAGCAAACATGATCTGAGTTGTGTACATTGCAGAGGGAATTGTTGTGCTTCCTTTGACACTCCTGCAAAGTTTCCGGAGGTGCAATTTTTTTTGCGTGAGAGGTGAATTGTGTGATCCACTTTGTTCTGCTGATTCAAGGCCAGAACCTGTTACCTGAATGGTGCTGAGTGCTGCAGAGAGTGGAAAAGCTGCCAAGTTTAGCTAATAGATTCCTATTTTTGTCTTAACTGCTTTTTTCTGCTGGACTAATTCAATGAATACCAGCAGAAAGCTTTGCCTAGTTCTCTCTCACAGCACAGTGCTCATGGTGGCTGCTTGTGGTTGTGAGTGGCAGGGAGTACCAGGACTTTCCATGGACCTTGAAAATACTGATGGTTTATACACAAATCCAAGCCAACCAACAGAAAGTCTCATTAGAGGAAGATGTTTCGGTCATCCCTTTGGGATATTGAGCTCTCCATCTCTTTGAGGTTTGATCCTTACCTTGATTGCAGCTTAACCTGACAGCTTTTGCATGAAAACAGATCACAAATTCAGTGAATGTATTTTTCTGCGCTTCCTTTACCTGTCTTTAAACCCTTTAAAAATTCTGAAGGGAGCAGCAGGATACTGGTGAAGCACATCCTTGGCAACAACCTGCATGGCCAAAATGTGCCCCAATGTTTCCTCAGAAGATGCAGCTATGTTGTTCCAGATTATCTCGTGGGATTCTTACACTTATGGTTTGTTATTATGACTGAACTTTACCTATAAAGGGTCTGGGCTTGATCCATAAACTGATGTAGTGGAAACAAGTTGTGCTGATGGCAGCAAAGTGAGGCCTCTGCCTGGAAGGGTAGCTCAGGTGAAGGAGAAATCCTGAAATGGGCATCATTCAGCTTAGCTGGGCTTCCTGGATGAGACTAAACTGCTGCTGCAATATTTATGAAAAATAATTGAATATTGTAGCTCAGTCTTTTTCATGCTTTGTGTCTGACTTTAAGTTTGCTGAAGATTGGAACCTATTAACACTTTTATTTTCCTGGTATTATATATTTTGTTAACAGGAATGTACTAAACCATTCAGTTTTGCAGCAGTAGATATTCATAGGAGATACAAATATGACTTATTCTGTCAGACCTTAAATGGCTTAAAATTTAGGATCTTCTGAGTATGATCCCGGAAAACTTTTTTTCTGCTTTTCTCCCCCGAGCCCCTGACCCTCACATTAGGATGGATAAGGCCTCATTTGGAACAAATTACTTTTAGAACCAAAGCTCTTTTCAGCCCCAGGAGATGTACATGATTAGAGAGTTACTAAGCACTTTAACGCAATCACTCAGGCTGTAAGAAAGAAATATATTAACAGAAGAAGATCAGCAACAATCAATAATTTGCTGGAAGACCTCAGAGAGAGGGGAAAGAAGCCCCTCTGGCTTTTAATTTTGGAATCTGCATTAAGATATGCTGAGTACTCATAATCCTCATGAGATTTGCCTTTCACTATTAACAGAAAATAGGATGATTTTGTTTGTAAAAAAGTACATAAGTCAAGGATGGAAGGAAAAACACAGAGATTTAATTCTTGAAATTATTTGGAAAAGCCTCTGAATTGCTGTTTTAAGTTCAGTTGCATGAATAAGACTGTTTAGGGTAAGCACAGCATGAGATACGTAGCTCCTTATTCTGTGGCCAAGAGCTTGGAGTGACAAACCAAAAATAATGTGATGTCCCCTCCTCCCAATGCAATTATCTGTGTGATGTAATAACTGCATGTCTCATAGAGTGTCATTTAGAGTTTTCTGAGAGTGTTCCCCAGTACTTCCAAAGCAGTAGAGATGATCTGGTAATAGACAATTTGACCTGAATTGTTCCATTTGTGTTGTAGTGCTGGTATCTGTTCATGCCCATGCACCAAACAGATGTGTGCACCTACATAAGAGATCACAAACAAACATTTTAAGTGTCAGACAGTTGTATTTGGCCCCAGAAAACCATTCTGGCACAAAGAGCTTACAGAACCACTACACTTACTTCCTGCTTCCTAGCTTTAATGTTTTATGTTTGAACCTACATAGTGGCTGCATATGTGATAGGCAATAATTTACTGTGTCAGCATGCTGTGGTTGAAGAAAACCTCAAATTTTACAGGTAAAGAAGTGAGAAACAGACACATTAAGGAGTATTGAAACAGCTTGAAGTCTAAAAAGTCAGAATTACTGAGGGTAATGTCAATATTTTAACTATATAATCCTTTCTATATATGAGAAGATCTATATTCCCTCTTTCTGAAAAAATCCTCTACTAACATGTTAAAAAGATGTAACAGACTCTTCTTGCTGCCAGAAGGAGTTACAGTAAAAGTTGGGTAGTTTGGTGTCATCTCCCCTCATTATTCATTTGTTTTATCTTCATTCTAATCCCTCTTTTGGATGTGCCTGGAGGTTGCTTATTCCACTGGAGAGCATTCCTAAATGATGTGTCTGTACTGGAGCAAGGGCTTCCACGAACACCCAGTGATCTTTATTTTAATTCTTTGTTATCTCTGACCTGTTCCTTAGGTTTTACCTGACTTGGCAGGATCTCACTGTTCCTCTGAAAGGCAAAATGATTGCCAACAAAGTAGTAGTTAGAGTAACCGATGTATGCAGAACCTCATCTAAAGGTTTTAAAATGTATAGGAAAATTTGCAAAATTACTGCAAAGTGTGTGTTTAGGGTGATTTGGCTCTATGAGAGAAAGCAGTCAGCTGGGACATGGAAAAAGGCTTCCCCCAGCCTGGTGGAGTAGTTATGTGTGTTTTCTAAAAGTCCAAGAAGGATTTATGTTAAAAGAACAGGTAGTTAGCTGGGCTTTGGCTTGGAAAATGGTATAAAACTCATAATTTATTGACATTTGCTGCACAACCTTTGGCTAAAGTAACAGATTAGAATAATACTTTAAAAAATTCCAAGTCTAAACATTGTTTCAGCAATTCTCAAACCCTTCAAGGCAGTAACAGAGTAGACTGGAACTGCAGGGTGTCAGAGATCCAGGTCCCTATGAATACACTTGTTTAACACTGTAGCAAACAAAGCAGGTCCATAGCAAGTATAAACATTGATGAATGTCTTTAGCATCCCCTTTGGGCTGAGCCTTCTTCCTCTCAGTCTCGATTAACACACTTCCCCTGCATTCAACCCCTGTTCTCAACTATGGCCTCTAATTTATTTATTTATTGCTGTATAGAGAAGTTTATTTTTAGAAAGCAGAGCATAATTAGTGTTGCATTCTTTGAGTCCTGCTGTTATTTTCTCTTTTAGAGGAATATTCAGTTCTATTTTTGGCTTTCTGTAGAGCCCCCTGTGCTCCAGCTGTGGTTTTTTTTAACACCTAGTATCACTTTGAATTACATTTGCTTACAAATCAGTGTGCGTCCTGATGACCTACATTAAACCTAATGACCCTCCTTGTAGCCAGAGAAAATCAAATCACTCTGAGGACATGAAGGAAGTACCAATTCCATTTTAGACCTGAATATAATAAATAGAAACAGATGTGTCACAGAGGTTACTGAGTCGAGGTTAAACCTGCTGAGCTAAAACCTGGGAGCTCCAAACTGAGTCTTACAGCAATTGGATTCCTGAGGAAGTAGAAAGAAATCAATAGAAATTTAGTCATCCATTTTCAGAAAGACCCTACTTCATTTTGGTTTCTATCTTCCTGGCCAAGTTCCTGTCACTGTTAGGTGGAGCAGAGTGGCATTTGTCTCTAAAAATAAATAAGAGTTATTCTTGCCCTTGTACCTACAAAAGCTTTGTCTTGGCTAGATGTGATTTTCATTCTGGTGTTCAGACAAACAGTCCACTTTCTAATTTAACGGGTGCTTTAGCAGAAATGTTTTTGATATAATGCAGTTAAGAGGCATTTATTTTCTTTTTTTTCTCATTGTGTGTATACATGTTCCTCCTCTTCCTCTGGTCTTTACAAAACACACACATTAAACCCCTTGTGTGTTACAACAAGCGATGAGACATCGCGGTCTCAGGATCTCACAAGTCCTATCACTGCATTTGTTTCGGCTGGCAAACATATGCCACAGTGTTCTTTGTATGTTAACACGGCAGAGAAGTGCTAATTAGAAAAAAATCCTCTCTGCAGAGTGCGAGGGCCCTTTTGGCAGCAGCAGGAGTGGAGCTCTGTGGAGATCAGCTGAGCTGTGGTGACAAGGACATTAGCAGAACATGCTGTGATGCAAAATCAACGTCTTTTATAGCCTTTTCTGTGCTGGGGTGTTGGACTGAGAGAAAGATGAGGAGCAACAGGATGTGCAGTTCCACTCTGATTTCCAGCCCAGCTCTCCCCACTCCAAATCCAGGGCTAGTTTCTGTTGCATTGGAATGGAACGGTCTTTATACAAAAAGATGCGTAATGGCGAAGTCACAGGATTTGTAACCAGCTGTATACAGGCTCTTTTTTAATGTATTTTTCTGGAGGCAATGAGGCCACCTTGAAAGCTGCTGGATCTTTTTTCCTCTCTGGGGCTGGGAGCCCCTGGAACCCTCTTGAGTTGGCAGCCTGGTGCAGCCTCAGCAGCTCAGCACACACAGGTTGAACTTCCACGAGTTAATACTCTCTTCTCCTAGTTTTGTCATTTACACCATGAGGTGGAATAATTTGTAGAAAATCTCTAAGAATTCAGCAATTAAAAATGGGCTTTTCAGCTTCCCTACTCTTCTTAAGCTGAGATTTATTTACTCACTACGATGTTTTCAGTGTAAATGTTGAAGCTTTTGTGTGTGCAAAGAAGGAGCTTTGAGCACAAACACTACAAACCAGCAAGGCAAATAGCACCTCAAGCAGAGGAAAGGATGAATTTCATGCTGCTCTTGCAATTATGTGCTTTCCAGGCTTTGGTACTGGAGGTAAATTTTCTATTGCAAATCCTGTTTTCAACCTCTCTGAAGAATAACAGAGCTCATTCCAGGAGAAGGAAAGTACTGATGGTAGGTGTGGGGATCAAGTAGACTCTTTTGCACCTTTGTTGGTTTGGTTTTGTTTTGGTTAGTTTTTCTTCCTCATTTAATGAAAAGCTGGAGATGAATAGTTTATAACTTTTTACTGGATTTTTTTTTTTTTTTGTCAAACTTGCACATTTTGAGATTAAGTCCTCACCCTCTGAACTTTATGTCAAAATGTGGAATTTAAAAGCCATACTTTTTATTTCCTTTGAAAAAAACCTTGGTTTTAATCTAAAATAACTCAGACTGATGATTCCACTTCTATGCGCTGAGAATACGATCTTGTTATATTGCACTATTTGGAGTGCTTGGTTAAAACCTTGTTTCATAATAGGAAGGACTATGTTTTTCTGAAATAAGAGAGAGTTAATTTTGAATTTTAAAAAAGTGAGAATTTAAGATTAAGCTGTGAATATTTAATATGTGAAAAGTTGAGTGGTGGCAAGAACTGAAAAAGGTGGATATGGGACTCTGCTGTGCAGTGTAGCTGCACTGATCTGAGCTGCTGCTCTGTGTTGTACTGTGACAGTATCTTGCACCATTCTTGCTTTGCATGTCAGTAAATCTTAATTAATACTGAGATAGATAATTCCCAGAGCTCTTGTGAAATCTTTGATTTAACAGACGATGGTGCTCACTGGGGCCTTTGGATGGTCTGTGTTTGGTGATTCTCCCCAGCAGTGGTACATCAGTTTCTGGTGAAAAGCAGTTGTCAGCAATAAATCAATAAATTATTGATGGAGCAAAATGTCCTCACATTTGGGTGGTTACTGGAGAAAGATGGATTTTTGCCATTGCCTCTCTTTTAAGAAGAATAAAAAGTTGTTGCTCCATTTAAAGATCAGGCAAACTGAACTTGACTTAATCACAGCTTTTAGAAAATGTAGAAATGTGGTTCTCAAGATCTTCCTCATACAGAAGAAAATTGTTGATCAATTGTGGTGTTTGAAATATGTTTATATTTCATATAAAATAAAACTAGGTCTCCATGGTAATTTTTCAGATAAAATAGATATTTTTGATGGAGAAGCCTAAAAAACGTGTTGATAGAATTTTAGTCTCTGAATTTTAAGCTGCTCTTTATGCTCCTGGTATGTCATTCTGAGGTAATTTCACTTGGAAAAGCACTGATTTTTGTGCTGCAGACAAGTAACAAAACCTCTGAACTGCAGAGAGGAATAGGAAGAGCTTGATATAGCACAGTGTGATATCTCCTAATAACTTCAAATCCCAGTACCAGAGATCTGCAGACATTAGCTTATTTCAGTTTGATTTTTTTTTTTCCAAATCAAAGTGGCACTTTTGGAAATTCATAAATTATGTGGGTTTGGGTGTGTTTGTTTCTTCTGAACTTATATAATGAAAAATAACTGTGGGGGAAAGAGAGAGAGAAAGAAAGAGAGAAAGGAAAAGAAAAGGAAGTTTTCTTACTTTGCCAACGTAACTTAAAACTGCTTAGCACAGATTCAAAACTTCTTTAGACACAGAAACTTCTGTGCAGATTCTGATCGGGAAAAAATGTCCAATGGATAAAATCCTTCTTCACCTAATACTTGACAGCATTTTTTCCCATTGACTGCAATGGAGCAGCTTTTGTTTTCACCTGGATATATTTGTGATCATGTACCAATGTAGGAGGGAGTAGTAGACCCAGGCCATAGAATTTTGTCCTCAAAGTTTGACAGATGCTAAAGTATGACTCGTAATTTGTGGTTAATAATTTCCCACTGCTTCTCTCTAATTTTCTTTTTTTTTTTATTTCAAACTTTCGGACACATGATTGGAGTTACTTATGGGGCAGAAAGTTGTATCCTCAAAAGTCTGTTTCTCAGCAAAAGCATCTCCTTGAGATGAAACTGAGCAGTGTAGTTAGGATTGTCTTTCAGCTGTGGATTTTGTATTTTCAAATGGAAGATTCTCTAGCTTTTCCTCCTTTTTTAATCACAGTAGTTAATCAGTGTTTTCAAACTGACTAACCTTTTAACTGGTATTACATGCTGTCAGCATCATAATTTTAAAAGGGCTGAAAACTTGTGTGGTTTTGGTAGCCTTGTCATACAGCACCAGCTAGAAATGAAGTTGAAAACCAATATAGTTAAACAAGACTGGGCATATTAAGATCTCTGAGTAACTTCTCTATGGATCTGAATGCATAATTGGCATTAATATTGATAGAAGTTGCAGGCTTTAGCTCAAGGACATAGAGACCCAACAGAAAATTAAATATTCATAAAAGGAGTGTCATAATTAGCATTCCAGGCAGCACGTTATTGAAAATTTGCGACAGTTTAGTCCCTCCTTTGGATGTAATGGCAATCTTTTTACTATGTTGTGGGCTGGATTCACTGAAGAAATGGATATGTAATGGGAATTCCTAAAAGGTTACATCTGGCTTCAGTCTGTAGCTCTCATAACAATTAGCTTTATTCTCTATCAATCCATCAGGTTCCCAGAACATGCATGAAGTGGGGTTGATGTAAAGGTTGCTTTGGCCTTAATCCACTTGCTCGGTGTTCACTAAGAGGGGAGAAGTTCGGTTGCCTGCAATTTAAAAATATGTTTTGTATTTTTTGAGGGTGACAGTGTGTTCTAGAGACTTAAGTGTTTAAAATGCAAGTAGAGGGTACTAGATTGTCCATGACTAATGTATAGCAGTGATCAAATCCATGGCATTCCCACATTATAGACTGAATGGTATTCTAGTAGGATCTATCACAGCTAAGGCATATCTTGTACTTTTTTATAAGCTATATTATTTTAAGGCCAGATTGTAATAGCTGGAACTTGTGCAGATTATTTTCGGTCAGCTCATCCTTGTGAACAAGACCACCTCATACTAGATCTTTTCCATTTTGATCAGTATCAATGTGTCAGCTTTGATCTGCTTCTTCCACGCTCGCTGGCAAGGTACTGTGCAGGACACTCAGTGTGGTATCCACAGAATTTCCTGGCTGGTGTTTTTAAAATCAATCTGCCTGTTCGTATGAGATCAGCTGGTTGGAAAGTGTAGGCGAGTGCATTGAGAGTTCCCACTAATGTTGCCTGTGTGAGGTGGTGAAACAACGACGTGGCACCTCCTTGGTACCCGACTTGTTCTCCTTTGTCTGTCTAAAGGTAATGTACATTACTAATGGTAAGTGTGTCATTCGTGTGTATTTAAACTTTGCCAACCTGTAAATTACTCACCAGATAAAATGCCAGTTTTACATGAATATCCCTAAAGGTAATGATACCATCACAGAACAGGGGAATAATGGAAAAGTTCGTTATAGCACAAATCATCCAAATGCTGGAACAAATTGAATTCTGTTTTGTGTAGGAGTGAACTTGGTTACAGCTGTGGATTTTCTTTTGCTGTTGTTCTGTTGTGTGAACTTTTAAGAAAAACCCAACAAATGCCTCTGTCACTTGTGTAATTAAAAGCATGCAGATATTTTGTAGACTCAAGTCCTGTGGATGGATAGAGCTCAGTCCTTCTTTGATCTAGTTCTGAAGACAGGAACTATTAAATCTAGAGAGAAGAGGTGTTTTCCAGAGTTTTGATTTTGAACTCTTACGAAAATGCATTGCAGCAGAAATTTGTAATACTGGTAGTAAGATTTGTATGAGTAAAATACAATGAGGAGGGAAAGGCTGTGGAAGCACCACAAAGAGAACATAGTAAATGAGGCAAGGTTTGATGGCACCTAGAGCAGCAAAATCCCAGCACAGTTACTAAAGGTTTTCAAGACGCTGAGATGGGGAAACAAAGGACAGAATAATGAACAGATGGAAGCTGTTAGGAAGTGGTGAAGGGAAGATAAAGAACAGGACTGCAACCATGAGACATCCAAATAAAGGGACAGCACACAGTAAGTACATGAAAATGTGAAAGCAGTACCCTGGCCTTAGTAAGGACAGCCCTGGAAACAGGAAACAGAGCTGGTGTCTCATCTGCCCCATGACAGGATAGGTACAAAGTGACTTCAGTGCAGGTGCTTCTGGGCTTGCCAATGTGTGGGTGTGAAAAAATGAGTGCAAATTATATTATTCAATCTTTTTATGTAATTCGTTATTAAGTATTATGTTTTTCCTCTCTTACTGAAGCTTTTCTCCATTAATTTATCTTTGTTGTCAAATCATTGCTGGGATATTCCTAGCAAATACTACTATAGCCCTCAACAGTTGGCCTGATTGATTTATAAATAATTACAAATTCCACTTTACTGCTGGGGAGTCAGTGCAGTTCAGACAGCCAAATGCACATGGGTTTAAGAATGATGGCTCTTTAATGTCTAATGCATTTTCTGTAGTTATATCACAATTACGGTTAAAAGGTGTGGAAATGTCGAAAGCTTGATATTTCTCTGAAGGCCAGCAAATCACTTTTTTTCCCCTGCTCGTTTCTGTTTTTATTCAGTTGTGTTTTGTTGAGCATCTCTAATTACAATGACTTTTAAAAGTGCACTTGTTCAGCTAATCTTCTTGTACCTTTTTCTCCTATTTAGATGAGTAACCACAGAGCTCTGCCTGTGAAATGTATCAAATGTGGAATTGGGCTTTGCTCCTTGATTATCGTTCTCCAGTTACATGATAATTACAGGTTGTGATTATAGGTATCAAAATTAATTACAACATTTCAGCTGCACTGTTTTATACAACGATGCTGTTATTTACATGACATTGTACAAATGCTTGGAAATAGATGGATAGAAAACATGAGAAAATTTCCCTTCTCATGGAGTCTTTTCTTGGGATTCAGTCAACATTTGATGGGTGAAGGATGCTTGAGGAAACTAGAGTGTGGAACACCAAATATGATTCAGTGCAGCTCCTGACCAGAGCAGTGACATACTGAGTTTTGCCGTGTGGACAGAGCAGTGGTTCTGATAATGGCATTGATGAGTGAAGAGTTGGACAAGGTGATGAAGTTATTTCAGAACCCCCAGATTTTTAGAAGAAGCTGCTTGAGCAGAAGTCACAGGGAGGCAGGGCTGGCTTTGGTTACCTGGACATTTGTCACTTTCCCTTCTTCAGCAGCTCTCTTGGTGGAACGACAAACACACCCCGTGAGTGTCCATTGTCTCTGTGTCCTTGCTGATGATGTTTATTCACTGTGAGTTCTTTAATGTTGAATTGTGGTGAACACTCCTATCCCTGGCAGTGTTCCAGGCCAGGCTGCACAGGGCTTGGATCAACCTGGTCTAGTGGGATGTGTCCTTGCCCGTGGCAGGGGGGTGGGAACGAGGTGGTCTTAAGGTCTCCCAACCTAAATAATTTTGTGATTCAAGGAACATATAATTCCCATATTTAGCATTTTATTTATGTTTCATTATTTGATTGACTTTTTTTCCTTTATGTAATATTGTCTTATTTGCATGTGGTTTTTTATGTCAGCTCTCATTAAAATAAATGAGGGTACTTTTGCTCATTTGAATGGCAGTTAGTGTCAAAACAAAATTTGTTAGAATCTATTCTGCCTTGTAATGAAACTTGCAATGCTATATTAGCTGCATAACCAAGAACATTATGAAAATTAACTACTGCACCTGCTCAGTACTTAATATTCATTCTTGCAGAAAAATACCTGGCTCATTTCAAGTATTTTCCCCCCAGTACCCAAAGACCTATTCTGAGGATGCCTTGTGGAACAAATTCTAGTTATTCTAATTTAGGGTCTCTCTTTTTATTGCAGGGAGCAGATACAGCCTCATCTTAGGTTATAGTCGTATTTTATGAGGTTCCAGTATGCAAAGTCCTTTAATGAATTTCAGTGTTTTTCTGATACCTTAATATACTAAATTTTAGGCTGCTGACATCGGAATCCATTCAGCCAGTGACTCTGAAAATCTGTTTATAAAGCAAGCACCAGCTCAACCTTGCATGCCATACTGCTGCTATGAAAAAAAAACTCAAACAATAGCATTTTGAGGTTAGTGAATCTTTTATCTAAATGAGATGTCACTAAGCAGATATTAAGTGTATCAGAGTCCTGACAAGTTTTTATATATTTTAATCCCAAGCCATGGTTACTTGCAGAACATTGAAGATTACATAGCATTTCTAAATACATCTAATCCCCAGAGTCACTGAAGCTTGTGACACATTATCAGCAATCTTATTAAATCTGCACAACTTCTGTCTGACTTTGCTTTCCCAGACTGTGCAAGCAGGTAACAGTCTAGAAGGGCAGTGATATGTCTGTAATAGAGTCCGTAAAGAACAATCGAGAAATGAAGGAATATGTGATGAAACAGAGATGCTTTTGAGCCATGACTGCCTGTTGTCCTGAGGTCAGATTGTGCCCACGAGTACGTGCAGAATAAAAACCCTGAACGGTGTCACTGCAGCTGACTGGTGTGTTTGGGATGAACACAGTGTGCAGAATAAAAACCCTGAACGGTGTCACTGCAGCTGACTGGTGTGTTTGGGATGAGCACAGTGGCACAGGTCTGCAGCTCAGCAGCTCCAGAGCAATGTGGGGACAGAGCAAGATGAGCAGTGTCACCAACCCAATCAGCTGCCAGGAACAGGGGCTTGCCTCGTGATAGAGAACATCTCCTCAGGAAGATTTCTGCACAGATTCTGGGACAAAACAGAGCTTTCTTCTACATGATGCCGTGGAAGCTCCATGTGCACTGCCTTGGGGTTTACCATGCACTTTCCTCTTGACTGCATTTTTTTGTAATGACAATATTACTGTTTTATTGTGACATAGCATCCTTATCTGGCATTGCTGCCACTCTCTTATCATGGATTTGTGTGTTTCTTTTCATTCTTTCCCATGAAAAACTGTTGCTTAACCACCTGTTACCCTTAAGAATGCTGCTTCCCCACTTCATTTTTCAAAGCATTCTTCAATTTCTTCTGGTTGGGTTTTTTTTTTAAACTCACTAGAAGCATCTTGCATCTCTGCCACCTCCCTGCAGTTTGGCCAGTGATTACTCCTCCTTTCTGCTGTCACTTGGGACAGTTTCTATTTACAATTTTGATCGATGGGCACCTGCATTTACTGCTGCAGCTTTTAGCTTTCAGTCAGCTTGTGCAGACAGCTGAGCTTCCTATGCACCAAGGTTTGGGTTCTCTGCAGCATCCTTGGGCTCTTCCTGCGTTAGCAAGGCAGCTCCCTGGGTTCATTAATGTTAATTCACCTCTCCCAACACTATGTTGGAAGCTTGTAGTAGCAGTGGTGGTAATATAAATTAAAATCAAGAAATCAATACCAAGGAACCCATCTCTTCACATCATCATCTAAATTGCACTTAAAAAAACTTCACTGATTCTGCTCAGAATACATTGAGATTTCATTCCTCTTTTGTTCTCTCCATTTAAAACTTTAAGGTTTGGGGGTTTTTTCTCATTTCTAATATTAGACAGAGCTTGGTAGCCTTTAACATAGACAATAAGTTTTAATTAGCCTGTATTGGGGGTTTTTGCAATGCCATATTACTCTGCTTTTTATATACACTGATAACAAGTGAATATGGAACCTGTAGGGGGGGCAGGTCTAACACCATACACAGCAAAAAATAAAACCCTTGGAACAGAGCAAAAAGTACATTTTTCTTATGTCCTGAGCTTGAGAATGAGGAGCAAGGCTGTGATTGGATGTGTTTTTCTTCTGGTTGGGTCGAGGTATTTTTGATACAGCTGGTGAGGATGCCTTAATTGTACTTAAGAGAACATGAAAGGAACGTTGGCCTCAGTTATCACCTGTAGCATATTGCATTTTAAGAATCTGAAGAATGAAAATGTGCTAGAGAATGTCTCAGCTTCCAGCACTGGTGTTCCCTAATTGAATAACTGGGCTAAATAACTTGGGGAAAGAAAGAGGGAACCACTTGCCTGAATGTTTTCCTAGTTCTGTGTGAAGATTTGAATTAGTTTTAGGGGCTGAAAAATGTACTTTTTCCATAAATGGAAAATATTTTCACTAAATGCTGTGTTTTAAAAGAAAATTTTTAATGTGGTGAGTAGAATTTCTGCAGAGTTTCTTTTCTTTTCTTCCCTGTTTTTCCATTTTTAAATATTCGTTCTTCCATGAAATCTGTAAAGCAAATGTTAGGATATTTTATTTTTTTTTTTCCGTAAGGATCATCTGTTTCTTAAAGTTAGGAAAACTTATAAAACATATGTTGCTTTATATGGACACACAGACACACAGGTGCATGCACAAATGCTGCATAAAATTCAGATAAAGAGTTTCATCCTACAGATGTTACTTGATTCAATAACAGAGCATTTATTTTTAAACAAATTATTACAATAACCACTGGAAAAGAAAATAGTTGAGGAGTACAGTAAGAGGTCTAGTAAGATTAATTACAGCATATTATCCCAATAAGTTTCAGATGCCATAAGGTTGTCTGTAAAATTCCCCTCAGTTCTAATTCATCTGTTCATACCAAGGGAACTGTGTTTTGGTGGTCCAAACAAAAGTCACCCCCTTTCTTGTCAGTACAAAAAGCATAGAGCAAAGCTAAGCCTGGCTGAGGAACGGACCATCTGCTGAGCCATAACTAGATTAGGAAAAATAGTCCTCACAACTGGAGGGTTGTTGTAAGACATGTCCTTTGCACAGAATTAGTTTTTGCCCAAATTACATTATGCACATGAAGAATAATTATAGGCAAGCCCCAAGGCTAAAAAAGATTAATTATGGGCCTATTATTAGAAGCTTCTTTTACATAATCCTATTAGTTTGTTCACATGTTCATTTTTCCCCCTATGTGTGGGAGTGTATTTACTAATTTCATGTAATGGAATACACTGCTGTTTATTTGGGTTTTTTATGTCGGTTTATTTTATGTTTATTTTCCAGCATCATTTCAGTCCCTTCTCCCTCTCCCAAGATGGGTTTACTTCAGGTATTACACAGAACAGTTAGTTACGAGGAGCTGCACAGAGCATTAGGCCTCTTCCCCTGCTACAGACTCTCTCTGTTGGCACATCAGGGTTATTAAAAATCAAACAAGTGTAAAAGGCTGAGTTTGGTACTGCGAGATTTATCACTTGGGATAAATGAACAATTGTCACAATGCTGTAAATGTGATGGGCTCCAAGCTCTGCCTTCAAGTGGAAAACAATTTACGTGGCTGACACAGTCCATTTCTTAGAAAGTATGCACAGAGTTTCTCTTTTAAAAAATTAATTGCATTGAACATCGGATTTTAAGCATTTGGCTTTCCCGAGGCAGGGCTATGAATCTGTTGGGCTTTCTGAGTTCCTGCCACGGCTGCATCCTCTGGAGGTACGATTTGTGCAGAGCTCTGCCTCAAGATGCCACAGCTCGTGTCACGCTAACGTACCAGAGACAGATCCTTGTTTGCAAGGAATTCTAATGGCAGCACTGGGGGAAAAATAAAAAAAAAAAATTGTTTTATATATTCAGAGCAGGATGTGGACATAACGATCTGGACTGGTCATAAGCTTTTCAGGGTATGGAAGTCATCTGTTGTGGGTGTTTAGGCCTAAGGTTTTGGGAAGGGAAGGTTTCCAAAAAGGTTTTGGGAAGGTTTTCTAAGGGAATAATACGACATTCTAATAGTTGTATTTTCTTAGCTTTCGATGGCACTTTTAACCTTAATCTGGAATTATTTTTTGGAGGTAAATACTGAATTATATACATTGGAAGGGCGAGGACACAGACTCGTGAGTGACTGGCACAGGTTGGGAATGCTCCATGTGACAACTGAGGTCACAGAAAAGAAGGAGATGTGCACAGGCTGGGCTGGAGCTGGAAATGACTGAGGAGTTGCTGCCTCTTTTGTGCTTCCCTTCAAAAGCAAAACCATGTGTGGAGCATCAGCTCTGAAGACCTATCTGTGCAACACCTGTTCCACACTTAATACCTTCAGCTTTCCAAAACTCAATCTGAACGTTAATTCTTTTTACTTGAAAATCTCATTCCTGCTTTTGGTGCAAAGTTCTCCCCTTGAGAATAGTCATTGTCTCTGGACTGTAGAAAAACTATTTTGTTCTTCAGCCCCTTTTCTTAGGGCTGAAGAAGATAATATGAGGCAGAAAGTAGGTTGTGAAACACCTTTTTTCCCCTCCCATATCCTTATTCTCCACACACACACAGTTGGCCTTCCTGTTTTGACTTAATAGAATGTGCCTGCTCACAGATGGAAATAGCAAAAAATAAAGCAGGATTAATCACAATATAATTTATCTATTTTGAAAAGGTTGGGCACTTGTCACAATTTTATGTCAAACATAGTAAAGCCACAAGTATTTAGCTCTTGAAATGTCAATGTTTTTTAGGCAGTAAAGTAGTAACAGGATGTTGTTTTGGGGCACTTTGCTTCCCACGTACACTCAGTATTAAAAAAGAACAAACAAAACCCATCTTGCTCATCATAATCTAGAAAATGTTGACCGAACTCACCTGGCTTTCTATCAGCTTTTATCCTCTGTTTCTGTCTCTCTGTAGTCTTTTTTTCTGCTTGACTCTGTGGTTGATTGTTTATTTTTTATTTCCCCCTTTTAGAACTAGCTTGGGCTCTGCTTGGGACACTTCAGAAGGGTAGGGAAAAATTGTTTCCATACTCCTTGTCGACCAGCTGGAGTAGTTCAGTTTTGGCAGTCAGGTGCAGGAGATGTCTCTTGGAGTTCAAACAGAAGGTTCTGGCCATGTGCTGCTTTTCTTAGTTTCTATGTTCTGGTTGGTTTTTTTATTTGTTTTCTGCTTGGGATCTGTGTGTATGAAAGCTAAAACTGTTGTTTCAGGCAGTCCTTTACATTGGATTCTCACCTCAATGCATAAAACCTACTTGTAAGGTTTTGATGAGTGTTGAGCGTATCCATAAAAGAAGAAACTGATTCCTTTCTTTATTTCCTTTTGTTTACTGTCCTGAAGGAATCATTACTGCTTATCCTAAAGTGTGTCTGGCTGAAGCTTCTTGAGCTGGGGCTTGAAAAGGATTTTTGCCTTCTCCTAGAATTGTTATATTATTTCATCAGAGTGGATGCCTTGATTACTTTCCTGTCTGCCTGCTAAAATCTCTGCATTGAGAATGATCTGTCTTCAGTTTGCTATTCTTTCTCATTAAAGCAAAGAAATTGCTTTTGTCTGTTGGCTTTTAAACATATGCACATACCTGAATGCATTACCTGCTGCATCTGGAAATGTCGTTTTAATGCATAAAGCCGTAGCAAATTAGCATTAACGTCAGGTGAGGGAAGATGTGGAGCAGCAGCATAAGCTTTAGGAGTCTGAAGGACACACAGTGTAGTTCTCTATCCCAACAGGAATACCTGTGGTTTCACTGCTGCCCCAGACAAGTGATTTATAACATCTCTTGCTGGATTGTCAGTTCAGAGCTTGGTGATTTTATCCATAAGTGATCTCAACGTGGACTTGTAAAATAAGAAGACAACAGAGTGGGGCAAAAAGCCCAAGACAGAAGTATTAATTGCTGTCCTTGTCAGGTGACAGCCTTGGTCTCGGGAGGGAGGTGTGTGTGTAATTGAAGTCCTACATTCCTGCCCACCTCTGCCAAATGTTCTGATAAATATGAATGGGATCATTGGACAATATATTGTACTGTTTACCTCTTCTTCTTTCAAATAACAGCATGTCCACAAAATCAATGTTGCTGGAGGTGCTGTGCTGTACCTTTAATAGGCAGGGTGGAATAGAGATATCTGTAAAACAGTTTTGTGCTTGCCTAATTCTGGTGGGACTGGAGAGCTCCCAGGCATAATTTAGGGATTTGTGGGAATCTGATTTAATTTAATTAAATTGACTGTCTTGTTAACTTCTGCAGCAGAACTAGAATCTTTGCAGTATTGCATGGCGCATGTGCTCACATCCAATGTACCCTCAGAGGTTGGGATTCTGCTTGAAAGTTATTGTTTTACTTTGATAAAAACTCTCAACAATGTAAATAATCACCGTTTTTCAAATTGCACATTTTCAATTTCAAACTTTGGTGGGTTATACTTTACCTTTCCCTCCTCATTCATGACTATGGAACTCAAGCTGAAATGAGAGGGTTTTGGCTTTTTTTTTTAGTGAGTTTGTTGTATTTGTTCAATAACTAAAGTGAAGATAATGTGTTGACTAATGATAATTTAATTTCCCCAAGAGAAGAATTAACTCTGGCAGTCTGAAGGCAAAGCTTCTCACCAAAGAGGAGCTGAATCTTCAAACTGAGGGTGTCAGGAGGCAAATCTGTGAGCATGTGGAGCATTTCCACTGCGGAAGCCCCAGCACAGCTGTGACTATGACTTTTGGAGCTGTTTTACACAGCCACGTAAAGATGCAGGTCACAGAGACATCTGCATGACAGAAAATAACGGGATATTAGGAGAGGTGCTCAGTATTTTAGTTACTGCCATCACTACAAAATTTCTGGGATCCACAGGGAACTAGTGGTACTGTTTGTTTGTTCTGTTTCAAAGACAAGTAGAGCAAGCCTTAATTAAAGGTGTCCTCAGCTGAACTAACTCATTGTTACTATTGTTTTAATAATTTGAGGTAGTTCTAGATGTACTACATAAAGAATACCAGAGAGAACTTGTTACTTTATTTGTAGCCTTCCTCCCTTCTCTCCTTCCCTCTCTCCTTCAGGCTGTGGTTGTTTTTATTTGGGCAGGGGATGCATTGTGGTGTTTGCTGTGTCCTTTGGAATTTTTACAGGCACTCAACACCATGGGAACACTGGTCTCATTTCAGTAAGAGTAGCAATAGGTTGTTAATAGAGCTTCTAAAAATCTCTTTTTCTGTTTACCACGAAGTTTCTTGGTTCCTGTGCTGCAATCAGTGCCACACAAGGAGATTCTTTTCCATATTCATGCCACAGAGATTCCCGTATGCACAGCCTTGTTCACTTTGCTCTGCTCTTATGGGTCTCTTCCACAGCGCAGGGAAAGCAAATGAGAGGTGGGGGGGACTTTTTTTATTGGTGAAAATTCTTTAATATGGAAGTATGAGGAACCTCACAATTTAGCTCATAATTTGTAGATAGTGAAATATTGCTTCTGTTTTACGGAATTAGGTTTTAAGTTGATATATCTAAAGGAAGTTATTTTTTCTTTCTTACTGATGCTACAATAAGATATAATTGACATTATGGTAAAGGATGAGTGAATAGATTCATGTGTTGGAGGCAGCAAAATTATCTTGTCTTTTTTAATAGGAACCTTCATGCTCTAAAAAATTGAGTTCACAGTATTTGTGAAAACTCAGCTTACTTTGAAAGTCCAACTGTAGAAATGTATCAGCTTATAGGGCCCTTGGAGATCTTCCAACTTACCCATCAAATAAACCTTTTATTCCTCTTAAACCAGCTGTTAGGAAGCAGAGAGAAATACAATGTTTTATGATGCTGATTAAAGCTGTAATCTGGTGACTGCTTTATTCAACATATAAAGATGTGCTGATGAAACAGTGATAAGCAGTGAAATTACTGCCTCAGGTTGACAAACCTGCAATCAGTTCTATTTTTTTAACACCCTTTTAGTGGCTGCTTATTCTTAAACTCCTTGAACAACTGTATTTTAGTCTAACCAGATGTTTAATCATTTTGGTTTAATCATTGCTAGATATTCAGTGGCAAGATATTTCCGTGTTTAAAGGCCTGACCTTGAATTCTTAAAATCACTGATTTTGATACAAACTTGGTGTGTAAGGCATGGTAACTCAGATGTTAATTATGATTGCTTTAGCATCTGCCAGCCACTGTGAAGTCTTTAAAAGTAAGTTGATTGCATTTCACACAAGTACAGTAATCTGTCCAAGTGTATGAAATTGCAGGCTCATGGCCACAGATGTTTCAATTTAGTACAGTATGGCAGAACAGTTTTGAAGTCCTCCTTTATGTAGATTTCACTGTAGCTTTGGGTTTTGTAAAAATTTCTCAGTGAAAACTGTCCTTTAATCGATTTTCTGTAACAGTATTTGTGTTCACATGTAGCTACTACTTTGAATCTAGATCAATATAATACAGTCTTCTGTTATATTTTCTTTTAAAAGTCGCATAGAAAAAAGCTCATCTCTCTTTTCATTCTAATTGACTTTCACGTGGTTGCTGGTTTATTTATATACGTGGTTTACATAAAAATAATAGTTTGGAGAATTGTGTATATTTAGAGCAGCAGATATACTTCTCAGCTTGCCTTTTGAAGAAGTTTCTGCTAACAAATAGCAAGACATTGCCAAGAATGTACAGCTGAAATGCATTGTTATTTCCAGCCAGGGGAAGTGTTTTGAGGAGCCTAGCTGGTTCAACCAGAGAACTTTCTCTCAACCCCACTGAAAAAGCACATTCCATAAGTTTCCAAAGTTTCTTTCCAAGAATGCCATCAATCCAGATGCATAAAAACTAGGTTTTCTAAAGAAAAATAGGCAGATCAGGTGCGAACATTCTAATTCAAGCCTGTTTAAGATCTGTTTTAATGCAATGCAAGGAAGATCATGCCCCCGGGCATCTGAACAGCAGAACCCATAGCAACTGCTGAGTCAGGCACAGACTTCCCCAGGTGGAGCTGTGTCTGTGATGGGAACTTGTCTGAGACTATGAACTAATCACCTGTAGTTTACTAGATAATCAATAATTTTGCTAATTTCTGAAGTGCCTGTCTGAACATGCAGGAGGTACTTTCGGTCATTAATGAAGCATTTTGTTGTGGGTAATTAATTATTGCAGTCTTCTGTGTGCCAGCAGTTAACAGATAACAGATCTGGTTTAAAGAAGGAATTAGGTTAAGGTTTAGGCCAGGTGGTGGAATGCAGACATGGAGGCAAATTTCTACGTTGCCTCCTGTCCCGAGAATCATCTATATGGTGTAGATAATGTATAGCCTGTGCATGCAGACAGCTGTGGGACACAGATGCTGCTCCTGTCAGTGGTCACTGAAGGTCTCATTAGCTACACAGATTTAAACAGGACATTGTGAGGGTAATTGATCTCCAAGAGATAAGATTGATAGAGCTATGCCAGTTCTTTAATAACATCCTGTTGATGCCTTACAGAACGATTTCTTTTTTAGCAGAAACAAAAGAATACCTGTGGGTTTGGCCCTGAAGTGGTTTAGCACAGGCAAATGCTCTGGTGGTTGGTTCTATTTTTTGGAGGTCAAAAGTTTTGAAATATAATAATGAGGTTGTGTAATGTAATAGAATCTTATGTGCAGATTTCCTAAGAGTTGAAGAATTGTTTGCTGCAGAGGAAGCAATGCAGCTCTTGTTTTCAAGGATGCTGGCAGCAAAAGCAGGCCAGCATGAGAAGTCAGGCAAGCACTTTATTATCACGCAATCCAGGCTGTGCTGGATCTTCATGGAGAGATGGCACATGTTTTCCCTGCAGGGATGTATTTTTATATGAAATGTTGCTCATATTTCTGGCAAACAATTTAAATTGAAGTCCTTTTAAATGCACACTATCTGAAAAGGTTTAAAAGGAGAGAAAGTTGACTGAGGCTGACTGATACTGTTTTAGTGTGTGCGTTTGGAGGATTAATTTGCCTTAATTATTTTTATAAATTTAACCAGCACTTATTTCATTATCTAATACTAATCAAGTTTCTGTTGATATTCAGATCTTCAAATCTGGGTAAACAATTTTAAGCTGCAAAGAGAACTGCATGTAGCCATTGCAAATGAAATAAATGAACAGTAAGGGTTAAAATACTGTCAGTTCTCATTTACTGTTCTCTTTTCATAAAAGGATGAAAAATATGAGGGCATGAGGGACTAAATACTTAAATCAACAGGATTTTTTTTCCCATTATAACCTCAAGAAAGATGCTCTTGTGCCAAGGTGTGGGTGTAAATACTCCCTGGGGATGGACTGCCCCAAATGCTGGAGGGCTGGCAGTGGAACTCCCAGAAGAGTGGGCAGGGGGAGCTCAGCTTCGTGTTGGGAGGCTTGTGTGTGCAGCTCTGAGTGTGTAATTGGTACTTCTTGGGATTAGTTGTAGAGGAGTAGTTAGAAAATTATAGGCTTTGACATTTGATAAATGTGGAATACTGTGGTTTAGCTGTTTTAGTGCAGATACTGATCCTTGAAAGTATAGTTCACTGATTCCAGTTAATTAGGTCATTAATGAATCGATAAGACTGCTCCAATCCTGATTGGCCTTTAAACCCTGAGAACTGAGCAGTTTTCCCCTGTGGCACCCAGGAATCTTTCATTAAGGTTAGTTAAATTGCACATAATAATGTTTCTGGGTTTAAAAAAGTGAAAAACTACTTAACACAAATGTTTATACTTTAGCTTTTACAGCTTGGCAATCAGTTTGAAAAGAAACCAACAAGTTCTTAGCATTTCCTCCTTTAATGCTCCATCCTGGAAGCTTCATCAGCCCAAGGGCAGCCTTCAGTCAGGCTTTTCACACATGTGACTAAGGAAAAATAGGCTAAGTCAGTCACTTGAACAGACTGTTCAATATGGTCATTTGTTCAGAGGGATCCCAGAGCCTGTTGCTTCGGCTACATTAAAGTGTGCAGTGTGTGGTAAATTGCTGTGAGCAGTGATGGTCACACTAGGAATTAATGGTAACAAAAATAAATGAATTTAAATTTCAAATTTTATGGGTCACTAAAGTTTTCCTTCATATCAGGGCAAAGTTACCTAGCAGTCATAAAATTTTAGACATTTTAAAAAGAAGTGAGAATAAGCATACAACAAAACACACATACAGAATAGAGCAGTTGCTTTCTTTTTCTTGCACTGCTATTAAAGAAAGAACAAAATCCTAAAAGAACTTGCAGAAAAGCTAAGTTGAATAAGCAATAAGCAAAATATTGGGGGGGGGGGGGAACAAAG